>VYZS01073319.1:0-22945 GCA_013400695.1 Neodrepanis coruscans
AACATCTATCTGGAGCTCAGTCTCAATTTAGCAAGAAGTGGCAGATGTCCACTGTAATGATAAGCGTAGGATGAGTCAGTCTACAGCAACTACATGAGCATTTTTCTCTCATTCCCTCCCTACTTAGAACTGCGTAGAGTAAGATCATAGGGGGTATTGCATGACCTGGGGTATTATTCTTATCTCTTTGAGATTTTTTCCCGTTCTAATCTGATAAATTAATCAGTCAGGTTCACAACATCGTGTTTTCTGCTATTCTTTGTAACTTGTAGTTCAGTGATGATTGTGACCCAGCACTCTGTATAGTAATGAGCGAAGAATTTGGCAAACTTAACTGCTGGGTTTCATGTATACCAAAGTAGAGATTAACTGCTGTTATATTATAATATAATAGCCAGGTATAATAGCCCAGGTATAATAGCCCAGGTATATTATACCTGTTGAAAAAGGACATACCAGAAAGACATATGGTAGTTTCTTGGCGACACGTTTACCAGATCACTAAACTATATACGTGTGTCTTATCATAAGGGAAAGCAGTAGACACTGGATGTACTCAAAGGTGATTGCTTTGGTAAGAGATAAACCAAGAAAAACATCTTCACGATTTTCTGCTGAAAAAGTCTCTATTCATTCAAGTTTCCAGTCCATATGCCAAATGCTTCAAACAATTTTCTGTTAAGTTACTTCAGAGAATTCTGAATGTATAAAATTGCAGGACAGTCAATAGGTTAGATTCAGGTTTTCATCAGTATGCACAGTGCCTCTGTTCATGCTGCAGTTCCATCAAGATTTTTTGTTTTGCCAATTGTACCTTCTTTGTTCCTTGTAAGGAGTAATTATTACAGGTCTCACTACCCTCTCGAATATCTTCTAACAAACCTCAATAACAGTTCTTTATTTTAGTGATGATGCTGTATTTTAATGATTAAAGATCAGATCCAAAATCCACCAATGGTGAGGAGTAATTCCACTTCAGGCTTTCAGGAAGCTACAAGTCTGTATGGTTCACGCACCAGTGGCTATGCTGTTTGTCAACACTAGGATAACCAAAGATTCTTGTTACTATATTTTTAAATACTGCTTTGGAGTTTTACCTCAGTCATGGCTCTAGTGTCTTCCTATAGGCCATCTTTTCTCTCTCACCTTTTTCTTCTGAAGTGATGGCAGTTGTGTACTGAGGGAGAAGCTTGTGACCATCAGAGACTGGGAACGCCCAGAGGTGGCTGAAGATAGGGTTCATACACTGGTGACAAAGCTTGTTTAAATGACAGGGGTTCAAGAAAAAGGAGTATGCTGAAAAGGCTGGAAGTTGTTTCATCTGTGGGAAGAAGTAGGAACTCTGGGATGCATTTTAATTGGTCTGGCAGATACAGATTATGTGACTTGTGCTAGACAAAAATGATGCATGTGCACTTGTTTATGCAGATAGAATATAATATATACACTGCAACAAAAGGATTCAAGTAAGAGTGGACTCGTCTACTGTTACAAACGTAATGCAGGTGTATATTGGGCAAAGAATCTGTAGAAAGCTTTTACATCTGCCCTTTGCTTTTGGAGTTCAATTGTGCTTTGAATATGGGGTTAGGAAGGCATACTTGCCTCTTATGCTGAAGAGTTAAAGGAGAAATAGTCTGCAGGGAATACAGATTGCAAATAGAAGGCTCAGATAACACAGCATTTTTTGGAGGTCAAAGAAATGCAGAGTCCAGATTAAACACTCAGCAATGTGTAAATGCCACACCATGTATGTTGGAGTTATGCTTGAGTGCTGCAGGGGGGAAACCTGTATCTGCATCCTGTTTTGGATGGAATATTGTTTGTTGCAGCAAAACAATTGCCCAGCCCCGATTGTTTTAGCAATGACCTGATCAATACCCCATTACTGGATGTAACAGTTGCTGCAGGAAGTGCACAGAAGATTTTAATGCATGAATTATGCATGCTGTCCTCATTCTTTAGTCTCAGAGCATTCTTTAGTGACAGAGATTGTAAAGATGACTAGAGTAGTTTCTTGCATAAAGTGACTGCAGTGAAAGGCTTCATATTTTCATGCACACAAGCAGCATTGAGTGGGACGGCCTATTTAAGAAGATATAAATCCCTGAGTTTACAGCACAGAATGCTTGATGTGAAAGCATTGCAGCCATGTACAGAGCCAGTTTTTCTGCTGTCTAACCTGCTTTCAACTGAAGGTTGGCTAAGGGATGTATACGACTGTGCTGTACTCTGAGGTCACAGTTTGAAGTCTTTTTTTTTTTTTTTTTTTAAATTTGCTTTTTGCCGCAGGAGAGAATCTGTGAAGTTTATTGGTGCAACCATCCTTGTATTTTTCAAAGATACACACTTGGAATAGTTATTATGAATAAAAGGACAAGGAGGAATTCACCATCTAAGGTAAAAGGGATAATTTTTTATTTGTGGATTGGAGTGCAGTAGAGGGAATATGCTGATGCAGGAGAAGGATGATGCAGTGTGGTTACATTGACTCAAGATACCTGAGCTGGAATGCAGAGTCAGGATTCTCGGGTGGATATGGCTGCATGGATCCTACCAGTCTGATTGTTTTTAAATGGTTGTTTAAATATTGCTGAGACTAAAATGTGTTTGAATCCTGCGATTTGTTCAAGAGTGTGCATTTCTGATCATTTTTTTTCTGCTATAGATGACTGCATTATGGGGAGGGGCAGGACAGTCACTGAAATGATCAATATAATAACACAATCTATTTCATTAGAGGTCCTGACTGAATAATGGCAATGAAATTTCATTGACTTTTTTTCCATATATCTGTGTATTTTCTGTAAGATTTGCAAGCTACAGTAAAATGTGTTTTTCAGAAATACAGGCCCCAGAATCTATTGCTTGTCTATCCTGTAAATATTTAAGCTGCTCCTACTGTTCCATTTTGGATGAAAATCTGAGTTTTGATTCAGTGAATAGACAAGCCTGTCCTTACTGTCCTTCAGTAAACTTTGTACTCTCAAAAATTTTACATACAAATACAGCTACTTCTAATTATGGAATCACCTGGAAATTTAAAAAAAAAATAAAATTAAAAGTATTCTGCATTTTATAATTTGCACATTTTACGAATTAGGATATATTCAAGAAGAAGGTCTAACCAATAGAGATGTAAAGATACCACCTTTTTAAATCTTACGTTACCCTATTTTTTCCTATTAAATTATTTACGACAATAAATGCTAAAAAAATTCTATTTTATTAATATTTTTTGCACTTGTAGGTTTTCATATTTTGGAAAAAAATAGTACAAATGCTCTAGTTTCTGCATTCAGTAACTTGAAGATGTGTCCATACTTTCAAAGAGACATATTGTCACAGAGTATTGAGAAATAGCTATTTTAATAAACCTGAAAGCTGTTTGCTGTGTGATCTGAAGGAGCAAGGTACTGGCAGGAAGTGTTACAGGCAGTCACAATAGGATGCTTGCTACCCTTCCCTGGGTAAATGTCTTTTTTTTTTTTTTGAGTTTACATTGTTACTTTTTATTTCCATCTGTTACACATTTCCATAATGTCTGATGGGCCAGTTTTGGATCTCTGAGTCTTTATGCCAGAACACATATGCACAGAAACACATATGCAGCCCTGTCTCAATGAACAGTGTGTGTTTGGTTGTTAATTACAAAATAATCAGCTGGAAAAATACCTTACCTTGGATCAGGCAGTGTTAGTATTGCTCAACTAAAAATGTCTGAAGCAATCATCAGGCATTGTTGAATCCACCTTTCCCTGTGGGAATGCATGCCTTGTGTGGGAATGCAACCCCACCTGCTCATGCCCAGAGGTTTGTCCGTTCATCACCTTTCCTTCCCTTGCTGTGGCAAGCTCATTGTCTCAGGGATGCAGAGTATGCTCAGCCGGTAGGGAGAGACGGTGTGAGTTCCTGGGATCCTGAAGGCCTGTGGGATGCTGAGTCACAGGAAAGGGCTCACTGGTCCCCAGGATGTAACCACATCAGCTCTTGCAGCAAGATGAAGCATGGGGAAGGAAAAAAGAGCATCTAGGAAGGGAGAGAGAGAGAGGAGGGTTAAAATCATCACTGTCAAAGACTGCATCTCGCTTGTGAGTGCAGATACACTCTGGGGTGAACTCCAGGCTGGGAACCCAGCAGGGATGGCAGTGACATCAGTGAAGAGCTCACACAGTAGTAACAAGAAAGATGTGTATGATAACTGGCTGCTTGCTGGTCATTCTCCATTTACCATGGAGGATTGGTTCTGTTTTCTCTGCTTCTGCCAGGAAATATCACCTGAAAGGCATAAGTTGCAGATTGAGCAGGCTTTCAACCATGAAAAGAGTTGTAAAATGAGAATAACAGCAGGAAAAAACCTTCCTAAACTCCATTTATGTGCTTAATTAGGGAATACCTAACTTCATGTATCATGGAAAATAAGTGTATAAATGGAAATGTGTTTTTGTGGGAGAGAATGACACATATATACAGTTAAGGGTTGCACATTCAAATACTGAATTCACAGCATGTGTGGTTTACTCAAATATGGCTCAGCTGTTTCAGTGCTTTGCGACTAGATCCAGATGTATCAGTGAATGAACATTACTTCTTTCACTATCATAAATAAAAAGCATCAAAGCTACACACAGCGATACTGATGGATGTTAATTATATAACAGTATCTTCATTTTTTCCCCATTGAAACGGAGATACTTACATTACCTGTATTTAATGAGGAAACAGATACATTAATAAATGGTAAAGAAGTGGAAATACTAATGTTTTCTGAGAAATAGTGGCCAGGGTTTTCCATGGCATTTGAGAGAGGTATTCAGGGTCCCTTGAAATTTACTAGAGACCATCATCTTTAGTCTATTTGGCTGAGATTTTTAGAGAAGCACATATAAAAATTTTGGTCACTACAAAGAAAACAATTTGAATAAAAAGGAGGAAAACATAGGCAGGCCAGCAACTATTTGCTATTAATATAGGTAATTAGGGAAAGAGGAGAAATGTTTATTGTTGTTCTTCTCTCCAATTTCCTCAGATAACTGGGTTGTTACATAATTTAAAATGCCAATGAATAACCCAAATTACTATACAGAGAAAGAGCATAAGAAGGGAAGATCTTTCATGCATCTTATTATTAAGGGATATTATTAAAAAAAAAGCAGCTTAATGTGGACAGGAGTCTCTATAAATAACCTGTTGGAATATTGACTTTCTTGTTCTCATTATAATATCCAAGATTCAGTTATAGTAATTGATTTTCTCAAATTGTGACTGTGAAAATTTTAACTGATTTGGACTTAATTCTGGAAAATTGTATTGTAATAAATACATTTGCAATCAGAGAATTAATGTCTGCTACCATACCTTGATTGGTTTTGTTCTTGCTCTTGGCTGCAAAGTAGATCCATTCAGTACAGTTAATAACTGAAGGAGTGGCTACTCATGAAAATCAGAAGTGTCAAGAGCTGATGCTTAGGAATTGTGTGAATTCGAGTGAACACTGATCAGTTCTAACTCTCTGCTGCAGCAAAGTGGCATTGTCATACTTCTGGGTTTTGCCTTTGTGATAGGTAAAAGGAAAGGTTTTTCCTTCTGCTCTGTATTGATTTTCATTTGTTACTGCAAAGAGAAAGCAGAATTAATGCACATTAGTAAGATGAATTAATTACAGGAATTAACAAATATTATCACTGAGTTGGAATTGTTCCAGAAGTGGCAAAGGTTAGTGATAAAGAAATACTTTGGCATATATCTTTGCAAACAGGAGTGTGCTTCTAGATTTTTAATAAAATGATATAAAGTGGGTTTTTTTCTGTAATTTGCTGTGTTATATACTGTTACTGGTAATTTATTTATTGTTGTATTTCATCCTGTGGTGGTGAAGTGTTCAGTGAGAATAATGGATTGCTTATGATTGATTGAATATATCTTCAGACACTTAGAAATCAGTAATTGCATTGAATCATTTTAAGTGTGTAACATAAAAATACTTTACTAGTGCTTATTAACAGAAAAATATGTCAGTATGTCTGTCTGTATTCATATCTACTTACTCAACAAGTCTGTTTCCTGAGTACTAATTTTTCAGCAGCACCTGAGAATAGGCAGGTTTTCTTTCTGTTGGCATTTGCTGAAGGGATGACAGAAGTAAATTCTGTTAAACATCACTCACTGATAGCACCAAAAACTCATTCGACTTAGCTGAGCAGCAAGAGAACTGAATCTCCTCTATCCCATTTGATGATGTCATTAATGATAGTACAGTAATATTTCAGTATTTTGGAAATGAGGTCTTTAGTCTCTTGGGAAAACCTCTTAAAAGAAGCTTATGTCTTAGGATTTCCACTGGTAGCATTTTTACTAAAAAAAGGCTGACACACTAAAGATTACTTTATAAAAATAATTATTCACCTGCCTTTTGGGCATTAATGTAGGTCAGCGAAACTATTTAGAATTTTTTCAGCTGAGATTTTTGAGCTACATCTGATTCCTTGTTTTAAAAATTAATGTCTGAAAACATGAATCTGGTACAGGTATTCCTCCTGCCTCCTGCACAAAGGATTGGTAGAACAGTGTGGCAGAAAATAAAGTAGTCGTAAGACAGCAAAATCTATTTCTTGAGGCTCAGTGTTTCAAGCAGGTATACTACATTGTCGTGGGGCTAAAAAGTGAAAGTAAAAACGGTCAAGCTGTGTTGCGGCGGCAGGGCGGCGGTTTTGCCTGGCGCCGATAGCGGCCGGGCCCTGGGTGGGGGGCAGGGGCGGGAGCAGCGGCGGCGGTGGTCCGAGCTGAATCAGTGAGCCCAGCAGAATCGCCGCCTCCGCCACCCCTCCATCTCCCGGCCACGGCCCACTCCGGGGCACGTGCCGTGGGGGCAGCGGCGGCGCCTCCTCGTTCCCCCGGGAGCACGGGGCCGGCCCTTTGCCTGCGGCGGTGAGGGNGAAGGGTTGTTCTTCCCTTTTCGTTTTTTCCCTTCTTCCCTTTTCTTTCTCTTTTCTCTTTTCCCTTCTTTCTGTGGTTTTTCCTTTCGTTCCCGCGGAGGCAGGTGACCTGGGGGTTACCTTGCAGCTATTCCCCAGGGGCCAAAGACCACATTTTCCCCTTTTTCAGCACTAAATCTCTCCTTGGGCTAAAGGGAGGGAGGGAGGGGAGTGCGCGTTTTTTGTAATCTTCTTGAGTTGTTTCCTCAGTCAAAACCGGGCAGAGGCTCACGGCTAAGGGGATCTTGAGAACACGTGCTCCCTTCTAAGTACCCCGGAGTCTCTCAGCCGGGCCCAGAGGGAGAGAGACAAGCACTATCTCCAGAGTGTCCTCACCTCAAACGCGGGCCCTGGAAAAATTTAATTTGTTTGTCTGTTTTGCACTTTATTTGTCGGGTTTTTGTGTTTGCGCAAAATAAACTGTGATATTTGTGTGTTTTCTTCATTTTGGGGGTGTGTTTGTGACTTCTCTCAGAGTCTCTGCTCCAAAAATCACTGAATTTGTGGTAAAACCACCACATACATTAAGATAATGGCACAGGAATCTGCAGTCCTTTTGTAATAGAGAGTTCAAACATAGACTATTCCTTGAGTGCAGGAATCTGACTTGACCACAGTGTTCATCCCTGTTCAGCCCAGCAACTAATCTCACACCCTGAATCCTTCTTCAGAGGGATAGGAGCAATGATTTTATTCGTTAGATACAAGGCTGATCCCATTTCGTCCTGTTACAGAGCAAAATAAATTATCCTTGGGCTGTTTGTTTGCTTCTGTGTGGAGAAGGCCAGGAGGCTTCAAAGGTCTCACTGTGCTCTTGACATCAGATGAATGCCAGCAACTTAACATTTTTGTGTTCCAGGACTTAATACTGGATGTTACTGACTGGAAAATAGTGGTAGAAATGAAATACAAAAATTTAATTGGATTAAGTGATGGAAATGAAAAGATGTATTATTAAGTGTAAATTTCTGGTTATGGCAATGATGATCACTCTGATAACCCAGCAGACACTTGAGGAAAGTATAGGCCATATTTCCTTAGAGGAAAACACTGACATGGGAAAAAATTGAGTATTTCAACTCATTAGACTGTGAAAATAATGAACTTACATGCTAGAGACCATCACCAGAAAGTGCTTTAGAAATTTCAGCACTTTGTATTCAGCCTGTGAAAGATTCTAGCCTGGACTCTGTGAAGGAGGTTCAGCTGTTCTTAGAGACCAAAGTATGTAGCCTTTGGTAGGGCTGGAACCAGAGTCTTCTTAAGCTTGCTCTTTATTTAAGTTTCCATGTCTGGAAGACTGACCCCTTTGAAAATATTCTTAGTGGGAGATGAGTGGGATTTCATAGCTTCAGGGAATGACTGCAGAGCAGTCACAAATTTGAGCAGTCTTTGTCCTCCTCCTGGGGCAGAGCATGCTGTTCCCTTGCACTCTTTCATGAGAAAATTTCAGGGACAGTCCTAGGGAGAAGTCTCAGCCAGGAAACTGCCAATGGCTGTTTCTCCTTTCAAATGCAACAAAGGTATCAGAAGGATTTCTGCTTTGTTTTGCTTTTTTTTAACTTTTTTTTTTAGAAAACCTGTTTCTTAGAGTAACCTAAATTGAGTGCTTTCTGCTACATTCACATGTAGTTTGATGGAATTGAAACCAGGAGAAACATTCCATTGCTGTTTCTGTATTCAATGGCATGCAGAAGGAAAAGTGTTTGGGATGGAGAAGGTGAAACCTTGCAAGGAAAAGCAAGACCTTCTCCAGACTCCCTTGTATCTTACCAGGGTGGTCTGTCTGGAGTGACCGGGCATTTATTTTGGTTGATATAGAGGTTAAAGCTGTCATAATTAGCAATTCTGTCATGCAAAAATATGTGAATTTAGTGCCTATGTAGTTACAGCTTTGCCAACTTTTCATAGCAGTTTAGGATAGGGTATTCTCCAGCCTAAATGATTCTGTTATTCTGAGATCACAAATGAGTACATGAATTACTGATAGCATTGTTTGGGATTTTATGCTATTGATGAGATATTTGGTTAGGCAGAACCACATTTATAAAAATTGTGATTTTTCCAGGCAAACCACATAACTTCTTCTCTTGCGTGAATCAGACACTTCAAAACAAAGCCCAGTATGAATAGAAATAGTAGCATAGAAATGTAAACTCCTCTGCTTCCCTACACTGGGGCTTGTGGGTCTCAATATCAACTGGCAGTGGAAGACTCAACAGAATGTTGCTGGTTTCCTCCCACAGCTAAGGTTTCAGACCACTCTGCAAGCACATTGTCCACAGAGGCCATAAGCAATGCACAGGAGTTGCACCTGAACTGGTTATGAATTATACACAGCTCCAGATCTTCACATTGGCTACTGCTGCCAGAACTGTAGCTTCTACTCTCTTTTCTTGCCTGCAGTAACACCATACTTTGAATGTTATGCAGGTTTTCTTCATGGAAACCAAGAGATTTTGGGATGTTAACCTGCACAAATAAATGCCTTTTTATCTTAAGAAATCCCATTACTGCCTTACTGAAGGCAATATAGCATTGTATTGATCATAGCTGCATTTGTAGAATTACTTCCATGCTTTGTTTCATTGTTGGTTTTATACTCTGCTTAAAGCAGTGGAAACTATTGGAAAAGAGTTGCATATTTCTGCTACTATTCAAGAAGAAAATAATAGTTTTGCTGGTTGTTATGACTGCAATAACATGCTTAAAACTTCTCCCTCTTACCTGGTAGGTAAAGAGAAAGCAGAGGAGAAAAGGGAGGGTGAGGGGCAGAGGGCCCTGAGCAGGGGACCTCCCCTTTCCTCTCTGTAGGCCGGGCCCAGTGCGATGGCGGTGGCCGGCGGTTGCTTGCAGGCTGTGGGGCTGCAGTTCTGGGTGGGCTCAGTGCAGGCACTGCCTGCTCTGCTGGTCCCCACAGTGCTGCTGGGGCTGCTGCTGGGTGTGGTGGGCACTGCCGCTATGGGGAGGAGTGACTCTGGCACCGTGGTGCACACAGGGATGAAGCGTGTCCCTAAGCAGGTGACTTCCTGTGCGGAGGTGGGGCGGAAGTGGGGATGAGGCGGACTTTGGCGGCATCCAGGAAAATGTTGTGACAAAGCAAAACCACGTCCCACAGGGCAGAACAGAGGGCAGTTTAGAGAACTATGCAGGCGTGGTCGCAAAGAATTCTGAGGATAAGATGGGGACCCTTTATAAACACCTGCCGCCATTCCACATGTGTCATTTTCAGACTTGCCGAGGACATGGGAAGGACCTCCCTGCCTCCACTGCCATGGTCACTGCAGACACAACCTTTGCTTCTGCCTCACCATCTCTGGCCCTTAGAGGATCCTACCTGCAGCTCTCCAGTTTGCAAAAAACAAAGAAAAGACTAAACCCCTGCCTAGCCCCCAGGAGCCTGTGGGTCCCTGGACCCTGTTCTCGTGGCACCCTCAGTTCCTGGGAGAGCCCCTGCGACTCCCTGAGATCTCCTTGCCCACCTCCTGCTACTTTCGGATGCCTCCTGCCTGTCACTGGAGTGCACCACAACCTCCCGCTGCTCTTGACGGCCCCTGCTGGTCCTCAGAGAGCACCGCAACTTCCCCTTTTACTATCCAGGCTCCCCCAGCTGGCTGCAGTTGTTGCACCCAGGAATNATCCAGGCTCCCCCAACTGGCTGCAGTTGTTGCACCCAGGAATAGGGAGAAGGGGAACAATAATTTGTTTAGAGCAGTTCTGATTTTTATAATTGTTGTGAGTTTTCTGTCTTATTTTACTGTTTACACTTCAATACATTTGTTTTAGTCTCGTGTCCCTGAATTTAAATTAATAAACTGCCCAAACCAGCACTGGTTAAGTGGGTTCCTTTTTTTCTTTCTTTTTTTTTTTTTTTTTTTTTACTAGAAGCACACGCTGCAATGGAGGTAAGAATACTCTGCTATTTACCTTTTAGAACTCCTGACCTGATTTTTCTCTTTTTTCCTTGTTTCCATACATGATTTGAAGCATCCATTGGAAAAGTATTTGGAGAAGAAAGAGAGGGTATGTGTGCTGTGTGGGTTAGAGAAATACTTATAAGTTACTACTCACCTTGGTGGCTAAATACGTGCACCTTGGAACAAGGTACTTAAACAAACCAGAGGTGTGTGAATTCCAGGGGTGGTGGGTGGGATTTTTGCTCCTTTTACACCACCCTTACTAGCAAAGTATTTGATGCTTTCCAGCAGGCTGGAAATAAGGCTGTGTGTGGGTGGATTAGGTTTCACCTGCTGGGACAGCCTGGTGTGGGCATGGAAACATGCTCCAGAAGAGCTGAATCACCAAGTTAAAACCAGTACATCAGTTCACGCTGAGTTTCTCTCTCCTGCTTTTTTTTTCCTCCTTTCTCAAGTCGTCATCATAGAGATAATCTGCTCTTTCTGCTCTGTCTCCTCTACTCCCCTGTTCCAGGGGTCGTATAGTGGTAACTAACCTCAGACCCCAAAGCACCCCAAGCACCAGTGCACATCATCCTCACTCTCACTGTGAAATTCCAACCTTTGAGCTTTAGCACTTCATCCTCTTATTAAGCAGCTTAGGAAATACTCTGAGTGTCTTGGTTTTAAGACAATTGTGCGATTTGAATTTGAAAACAAGAGACCAAAAATACAGAAAAAGGAACAACAGCTCTTATATATATATATATATATACACACGTGATAAAACACAGAACACAAAACAATAACTCAAGAACAACAGCAAGCTTGGGTCAATTTTAACTCTGTGTCCAGGAGAAGGAAACACCAACACACCTCTGAGAGATGAAAGCGGCTGAGAGCCCAGTGAGGGAGTCCCACAGACACAGAAAATGGCGGCCACAACNAACAAGAGAAAAAAAAAAGAAAAAAAAACACAACAGCTTATATATATATATATATATACACACGTGATAAAACACAGAACACAAAACAATAACTCAAGAACAACAGCAAGCTTGGGTCAATTTTAACTCTGTGTCCAGGAGAAGGAAACACCAACACACCTCTGAGAGATGAAAGCGGCTGAGAGCCCAGTGAGGGAGTCCCACAGACACAGAAAATGGCGGCCACAACACTGGCAGAGTGCAGTCCAGCAATGTCGCAGATACATGCATTTTCACCAACTCTCCACTTGAAAAGAGGGAAGAAAACCTTTGTGGATGGCGTCTCCCTCTGAGGGGTCCAAGCTGGGCTCAGGCAAGTGGCAGCATGGCAGCATGCTGCGGAGACACTGGGGGGTTGAGTCACTCTGTCTTCTAAGTCCTGTGCTGAGAGAGCGAGTTCTAGTCTGGAAACTTGACATCAGCCACGCGCCAGAAACCCCCACCACACTTACACAGGGCAGGGTGAGCCATCTCTTTTGTGTGGGCTTTCCACACTTCCCTTCCCCGTGCCACCTTCCTTGCTCCCAAAATTGCACAGCACCCCCAGGGCCAGCCATGGCTGCACCCTGCCATCACCTGCTGCCCACCCTGGCCACACCTCTCACAAGCAGCACCATGGGCTCCAGGCACTGCTGGCTCCCGGCACCAGCCCTGCACTGGGCACCACAGGCTCCTTGCCTTGCAGGAACCAAACACTGCCAGCTGAGGCATTCTGTGTTCCTGGCCTCACTTGTACTCCAGCTGTGGAGCACCACCTGCAATATGCCCAGGGCCAACTCCCTGCTCCAATGCCTCCCAGCCCACCTCGCCGCTCCCCTGCTGAGGAATTCTGTGCTTAGCTTAGCTTTCCTCAGTTTGCCAGCATCATGGTGGTAATAGGAAAATTTTCCCAAAAAGGAATCTAACCTGTAACACTGGGNAGGACCTCCTTCACCCTCTTATACTGTGGAGTCCTGAAGTGCCCACAGTACTCCAAATGTGGCCCCACCTGGGCTGAGTCACCTCCCTCCTGGCAGTGCTCTTTCTAATGCACACCAGGACACCATTGGCCTTCTTGGCCAGAAGGGCACACTGGGCTCGTGGCCACCTTGTTGCCCATCAGGATCTCCAGGTCCTTCTCTGCAGAGCTACTTTCCAGAAGGTTGGACCCAAGCCTGTTTTGGTGCCCTGGGTTGTTCTTCCCCAGTTGCAAGACCCTGCATTTGCCTTTGTGGAATTTCAGATGGTTCTTATCTGCCCATCTCTCCAACCTGTTGAGGTCCCTCTGAAGGACTGCAAAACTCGCTGAAATATCGGTCACTCCTCCCAGCTTTGTGCCATCAGTGAACTTGCTGAGAAGACATCTGACCCTGCCATCTAAGTCAACGATATACAAGTTAAACAATACTGGACCCAGTATAGAACCTGGGGGATACCACTAGTGACAGGCATCCATACTGTACCTGTACTACTGATCACAACTCTCTGGAATCTGCCACTCAGCCAGTTCTCAATCCATCCTACTCATCCAACTTCTTAAGTTTACCTGTGAGGATTTAATGAGATTCAATCTCAAAAGCCTTGCTAAAGTCAAAGTAGACAATATCAACTGCTCTTCCCTTATCCATCCAGGTAGTTGTTTCATTATAGAAGTCAATCAGGTTGGTCAAACACAAGTTACCTTTAGTAACCCATGCTGACTATTCCTGATCACCATCTTGTCTTTCATGTGGGTAGAAATGGACTCCACAATGGGGCGCTCCCTCAGCTTTCCAGAGATTGAGGTGAGGCTGACTGGTTGGAGGGTCTGGGTCCTCCTTACAGTTTTTGAAGACTGGAGTGACATCTGCTTTCTTCCAGTCCTAAATAATATTGTCCTGCCACTAAAGGCAGGACTGTAGCTCTTCAGAGCAAACTCTTCTAAAATGCATGGAATTTCAACTGATGCCAGTGCGAAAGTGGCTGCAACTCATAACGCAGCTTCAAAAGGGAGACAGGTTAATTTATAAGGAAATCTATGTAAATGTTTCTGTGAAGCTTCCATGTCCTCTCGTGATCCTAGGAAAGCAAGAAAATGCAACAGTCTTCTGCACTCAGAATGCTCTACTGCTGAATATTTCTAGCTGCCAACAGAAGGATACTTTTCCTTTCACGCCCAGGGATTGCCTTAGTTCTGTGAGCAGGGTTTCAGCTATACCTGGAGAGGCTGGAGCAGGATCTGCATGAAAAAATAGCAGCTCATTGCTGAATCAAAGGCAGTGAATTCAGCCTGTTCCAGCTGTACTTTGCTTAAGTCCTCCAGATCTATTTGGTTCCTGAACTGGAACTAACACTGATTACAGCAGAAGACGTATATATCTGTATGTAGATTTTACAAAAAGTTTTCAATATTCCAGTTGTTCATATCTAGTCTGATTAGTTCTTTGGTATTGCTAAGGGAAGAAAGCCTGATGTGATATTGCAAAAAATATAAAATAGGAAGAATTTTTTGTGAGGTGTAATAACAAATGAAAGAGCATAGATGTAAAGTATGTGTATTGGAAAGAGATGGCTGAGTGGAATAAGGGGAGCTCTATTATATTATGAAGGGTGTGCAAAAGGGAGTGACTGTTGCTGCTTCCTGTAATTATTTCATTAAAATCTTGGTCTGAAGTGAGAAAAGCTTCAGAATAAACAGAACAAAGTATTTTTCATCTGAAGAATGATTAAAGTGTTCGTATGTTGCTACAGGTGAAAAATATTCTTAGATAAACTGAGAAAGTGATAAGACAAATTTGCAGAGTAACAATCCATTAAAGGGTACTAGGCAGAAAGGCACTACCTCTGATGTGTGAAGTTACAAAATCCTAAAGTTCTATAAGGAGAGGGTGTTCTGGGGAAGGAGTGGTGTTGCTGCATCCCAGACAGATTGTCTGGGGCACTGTCAGGGGCAGAACTGCCAGGTGAGATGCACCATGGTCTTTTTTTCCACATTGTTCTCAGGTATTAAGATGCAGGTTCTGCCAGTGGCATGGCTGGCAGCCAAACAAGCTGCGGTGTGCAGTGCCATGGAGATTCTGGGCAGAGGGCTGTCCATATGCAGGGATCGTAGGCTACTGGGACATAGCCAGACTCCTCAGAACCTTCTGGGTTATGCCACAGGCCAAAACTACAGACCAAAATCAGAAGGTTACTATTCCTGGCATTGGTGGTAGTTTCTTCAGAGAATTTATACCTTCTGTCACTTATTAGTAGAATTACAGTTCATTTTGGAATTTGCCTTTTGGGGATTTTTTGTTTGCTTTTTTGTAATGCGCTGTTTGCTGGAATCTTATAAAGCAAGTAATGAAAAATCCTTCTAGACATTGTGTTCTATAGACATGTTCACACATGGAGTCAGATAAAATAAATTATATAAATTGAAATAGACACAGACACACTTGTGCATGAAAGTATACTTAAATATACCACAGGAGCTGTAGTGAAGCCATGTCTAGGAAACACCCTTCTCCCCTCCCCCCCAACATCTGCTCCTCTGAATCTCCATCTGAGACACATTTAAAAATAAAAGAGACTAGATTAATTTTTACCTGCATCTAGTCAGTGATGAGATAAAGAAGGAGATGCCAAACAGTTGAGCATCATCCATCTGGCCTAAAATATAAACCCTGTTTACCTGTTACTTGTGTTGGAAAGATCTTCCTGGACTATAGCAACCAGACGTCCATTGGTGGCCTGGTAACCATCCAGACCAAGAATATTTTTAATGGGCTTTTCTTGAGAAAAAAAGGGAACTATAATTTTCCAGAGGCTGGTAAAGAAGTTTTGCCAAAGGCTGCGTTCGAGTAAGCATTTAGTAGTATTCAGAGGACTGGTAGCATTGAGTTTACTGCCATGCTTCCTACAGATCATTTGTACCTATCTGAGACACCCAGCACTGGCCAGTCACACATGATATTTTACATGAAACTGGATATGGTATACAGAGTTGTTGAATAGCATAATGCAAGGCCATAAGGATGGCCATACTGGACCAGACCTGCCTTGAACAATTGCTAACAACAAATCCTTCCCCTGCTTTACTTCCCCAGCTTCAAGCCTTCAGCTGCTCAGATAATCCCTGATCCAAAGCCAGCTGGTGGGTGTCTAGTAGCCTCTGATTAACCCATCCACCAAGAGTTTGTTTCATCTCTTTTTGAACTGGTATTTCACTTTAAATGCTCATAAAAGCATTTTCATGACACTTCTGTCTATGCTTGTAATTTGTTCTTGCTTTCAGCCCAGTGGGAGTTTAGGCAGTTTTGTCAAAACTACCTCAGACCGGGAAAGCATGAAGATAAAAGAATTTAAAAACAGAAAATGTGCTTTCCCAGAGAAACTCCGTTCTCTTAACTACTACAATGTGTCTTGGATGCTGTAATCTGCCTCCTTTTTGTTCCCTACAGTGGAGATGAACTCTGTGCTTCAGTACTTTTCAAGGTGACTCTTTAAGAGTTTCTCTGTATCTCTGCTGTGTCTGCAGAGACTTCACAGGCAATTTTGCTTTTTTTGGTTCTGGCGTTCCTCTTACCATGAATTACAGACTTAACTTATACTACCAGCTATTTGTAATGGGGTCTGGAGGAAAAGAAAAAGAGAAGTAAATGTGTGCTGTTCATTTCTATACTGGCCATGTTTGTTTTTTCTCACCCTGACAGTGGAAGCTTATATAGATGTTGTTATTATTTTGCACTAATAATTTGTTTATTACATTCTTTTAAATGGTGAAAGTTATGATGAGACTTAAAAAAAAAATCACTGGAGATGTATTTGCAGTGATGAAAAGAAAAACTCAATGCGGTAGTTCCCATTTGTAGTGCCCTTTTATCCTTATCCTGATTTTTGTGCACATGCAAAACCTCTCACTTAGATTAAATGAAATTTCAGCCACAACTCCTGATGGAGGAGGTACATTGAATGATTGACAGTGGTTCTTGGACTAATGGCAAGATGAGACTGGTTGCAAGACTTCACCAGTTGTGAAACTAGACCCATTGCCTGCCCAGTTGTCTGACACTGTGAATCGAGTCATTTGATAAATGTACCATGTGATGGCTCTCTTGAGCAAGGATTTATCTTGAGTTCTGCTGTCAGTTGCAATAAAAGACAAATCAGAAAACCTAAGCATCTTCTTTTACCCAAGTTCATCACTTTTAATGTGAGAATAGCAATGCTTCCTTCTTTCCATGTTTATAATCTTGTTTATTTGGAATAAAATGCTTAGGAAGCTCAAATATAATTTTGGTTGCATCCAGAACAGCAGCTTTTGAGCCTTCGTTCCTGTAGCACAGATGCTAACTGTATCCTTAATTTTGATTACTTTCTCCAGCATTGGAAGATGTCAGAAGTCTTTCTGTGAACATTCTATACATCTTTGTCAGTATTTCTTGTCATGTGGAGCTCAGCTGGCAATGGCTGCATATAACCCACTCACTAATTATTCAGAGAGATTTCTGCAATAATGTCTGTGCTAGATGGAGTATATAAACCAAAGGCTAGCATGTATTTGTTCACGGAAGCCAAAAGAACAAGAAAGAATTAAATAAATTGCTTATTTATTCCTAATCATTTATGCATAATTGGTAAACAAAATATGAGGGAAAGAAGTGATGTCTTTGAGGCAGTAGACTGAGATGAGGGATTTCTAAGATGAACTGTGAGCCTGAAAGTGAAGGCTAAATTTTAGGGTGTGGACAGTTTTACTGATTGGATCCAATTTCAGTCCTGTCATTAATGAATATCAAGTAGTTGGATTTGTAAAAAATTCTACCAAGTCACTTCATTTTGACCAGTAGCCACAGCCCATTTTGCAGGTTGCAAACTCAGTTAGATGTGCTATAAGGCTACAGCTTGCAGACAGCTATGCTCAGTGGTGTGCTTTGTCACTGTAGCAAGGGACTCTGAGAATGCCGCCAGGGTTTGGAATGGCCAGAGGATCTGAAGGTGATAAGATTAATGTCATCTTCGTCATCAAACCATATGTCATGCTTGTATATTACTTTGGAGTGAACAAAACCAAACTTCATCTTCAAGCTTTGTTTGTTTGATCTATGTTCCCTCAAAAGTGTAACTAGAAATTCTCAATAGTTGAGAATTGAGCGTGGTGTGGTGTAGAGTCCCAATAATTTTTTCAAGTAAATATCACATAGGCATACTGTGTAGGAAAGTGTGAAGCAAATTTGTTTATCTAAATCTTTCTCATTTTCCACTAAGATTTTCTTGTTGGTTCATGTGTTAAAACAGGTAAAAAAATCCTAAAAATAGAAATGGCTGAATGTTTTTTAATTTGACAATTCAGAAACGGCTCAAGTTAGATTGCAGTTAGTTAATTTTAAAATTGTTAATATTTTGTTACCTTGGTGTAAATTAGAACTTTAGAAGTAGCTTTAAGGCTTTCCCTGCTGATTTGAGTAGAAAATATTCTTAATATATGCAGCATTCATCCAATGTAGATCAGTCTGCTTAAAATACAGATGGTTGATTTTTATAAGTTGTTTGTAATGAGGCTGAGAACTAAATGCTGAACATCTTTAAGGCTTTATACCATGAGAATCACAACTTTTTCTCTCTTAATTTCTTTTGATGTGTAGTTAATAAAACTGAGGCTGATTTCATAATCAGCAAGCAATTCTCTTCTTTCTCTCCTCCAAAAGGAGGATGAGATTTGCGTGCTATGCTTAGACGTCATCTTCTCCAGCACTTCATTTTAAAATTATATTTAGATTGTAAATTTAGGTGTAAATTGTAAATTTAGGATAGAATAAAAAAAAATGAAGATGTTGAAATGAAAATTAAATGTTTTGTCTAAGGGACCAGCAAAAAACCCCACTGAAAACTTTCTTGTCTTGCCTGAGAAATGGTTAATTGAAAATATTGTTATTTTCTTAGCTCTGAATTTGCTAGTAAGAGAAGAAGAATAGCTCTAAGTCAATTAATTAACAAGTCCTGCTTATGAACCATCACTTAACTACTTTGCAGTGTCCTATTATTATTTTTAAAATTCTAGGTAAAAAAAATAAGTTAAAGACCTTGAAGAGAATTTCTGTAGCAAGCTGTAGTGTAGAACAAGGTAACCGATTAATCTAGCACCAAAAGTGCTGCTTAAAAAAAGCCCCTCTTTGGACATACTTCCTTGAATATGGTAAATATTGTGATAAGCCACATACAGGGTACCTTACTCAAGCAGATTCATCAATAAAACAGAAATGCATGCAGAGAGAACCACAAGGAGAGCATGAAAAAAAGAAATGGTTAGGACAAAAACAGAGAGACGTTTAATTCAGAATGAATTAGAGTACGACTGCCAGATACTCCATGCAGGAGCAGGATGAGGCCAAAAAAGAGCTTCAGGCGTTTGGAACCTCTTCTAGCCCATCTGTTTTCTATGAATATTAGTTAGTGCTTAGACATTAAGTATTTAGGACATGCCTACACCACGTATCACAAAATGGCACAGCAGTATACCCCAGGAAGCTGGCGACATGGTTGGGCAGACCCTGTCCCTGTCTGTTTGTGTACAGAGTTCATCAGGCTCTTGTCAGTCTTCCATGCTGTGGACTGCATTAGTTCTCTAGACTTAAGTCCAGTGGTGCTGCCTCCCCAAACTGCAGACCCTCAAATGATTGTTATCAAATAGATATTCAGATGAGAGTGTTTTTCTCTCTGATCTAGCGTTAGTGCATCAATATGTTTTTCCCAAAATTGCAGTCTGAATGGGTTATAAATATCTCTAAGAGTTATCTATGCAAATTCTTGATATTAAAACTTTTGGAAATTAAAAAGAAGTTACAGAACATAAATAAATTGTCCCTATCTAACTGACCAAGGGAAGCCAGTTGACGTAATCTTTTTGGATTTCAGTGAAGATTTTGATGCTGTCTTTCACAGTATCCTTCGGGACAAAGTGTGCAGCATCCAGATGAATAAATATATCAGCTGTGATGGGTGATCAGTTGTCTCACGGATCGGGCACAGAAGGTAACAGTGAATGGGGTAACATCAGACTGGGGACCTGTCACCAATGGCATTCCACAGGGCTTTTATTAGGGCTCATTTTAGGGCCAGTGCTCTTCAACTTTTTCATAAACTACTTGGATGCAGGATTCAAAGGTGTGCTAAGTTTGCAGATGAAACTAAATTGTGAAGAGCTGCTGACTCCTTTGAAGGCAGAGAGGCCCTGCAAAGAAACCAAGACAAATTAGAGGGCCAGTCAATAACCAACTGTATGAAATTTAAGAAGGGCAAGTCCTGGATTCTGTACCTGGGGCGGGGGAATCCTGGATATATGTACAGACTGGGGAACAACAGGCTGGAGAGCAGCACTGCAGAAAGGAACCTGGGGGCCCTGTTCAGTGGCAGGTTGAATGAGTCAGCAGTGCCCTGGCAGCCAGGAGGATGAGACCCAGGAGGATGTTCTGGGGGGCATCAGGCAAAGCATCACCAGCTGGTCAGAGGAGGTGATTTTCCTGCTCTGCTCTGAGCTGGTGTGGCTTCACCTCCAGAATTGTGTGCAGTTTCGATCACCAAGAAGGATAAGAAGGATACAAAGGTACTAGAAAGCATCCGAAGGAGGTCTGCAAAGATATGGAAGGGTCTGTAGGGGAAGCCATACGAGGAGTGACTGAAGTCACTTGGTTTGTTCAGCCTGGAGAAGACTGAGGGGAGAACTCGTAGCAGTTTATAGCTTCCTCACAACAGGAAGAGGAGGGGGCACAGGTACTGATCTCTTCTCTGTGATGACCAACGACAGGACCCGAGGGAATTGCCTGAAATTGTGTCAGGGGAGGTTTATGTTAAATACTAGGAAAAAGGTCTTCACTTAGACGGTGGTTTGGCACCCGAACAGGCTTCACAGGGAAGTGGTCATAGCACCAAGCCTGCCAGAGTTAAGCACTTGGACAACGTTCTTAGGAACATGCTGTGATTCTTGGGCTTGTCCTGTGAAGCTCCAGGAGCTGGACTTGATGATCTTTGTGGGACCCTCCAACTCAGGAAATTCTATGGTACTATGATTCTTTTTTAAAATTCTAAGTTAAAGATTCATTTTTTGTTAAAACACAAATCAAGCAGCATTGCCAACAACTGCACAGTAAAGTATAAGACCAGTAAAATTAGAAAATGGATGTATTGGAAGTGTTAAATATCAAAAGGAAGCCTTCCAATAGTGGGTGTCTCTAAGACAAATGTCAGTAGATTTTCTTTGTCGTCTTTAGACCTTTGGAAGTTAGAACAGTGGCTCTGGGATCATATTTGTATAATTTGAAACTAAAAGAAGCAAAAAGCTTTTATGAGCTTCTAATGTTACCCTCTGAACTCCCTAAGTTAAATAAACGTGATTACTCATTCAAAAACACTTGCAGGCTAATTCGCTTCAACTCCAAATGGATATGTAGATGCAAGACATGTTTAAATGCAAGTTATTTTTATGTAAAAGATCATATTTGAATTTTTAACCTACCTTTAAGAACCCAGGTTTACAAAAACATGAAATACAAGTTACACCTGACACTGGATCACATATGAGCTCCCCTGCTCATATGGGCATACCCCTTTTGCAGAATCACAGAATCAATTAGGTTGGAAAACACCTCTGAGACCATCAAGGTCATTACCAAACACCACCATGCCAGCTAGACCATGACACTAAAGTGGCATGTACAGTCTTTCCTTAAACACCTCCAGGGACAGTGANGATCAACACTTGGTGTTACCCGCAAATTTGCTAATAGTAGACTCCATCCCTTCATCAGTGAAGATTATCAATGTTTCCTTACATTAATTATCTTCTTAGATGATTCTTTCTTAACACAAATATTGTTACCTCTAGTCTTTTATCAAAGTTGAAATAAACTTGTCATGTGAAAATCATGAGACTGAAAAAACTTTTTTTCTACTTATTGTCTTGGCTTGAGACGGCAAAAAAAGGGTTCATTAACCAAAAACTTGGATGACAACTCATCAGAGGAAAATGCGACAGAATTGATTACATTTTAAACGGAAAAAACCCTAAGAAATATGGTATATATGTATGGAAAAAGGTACCAGCCCCTGCTCCCTGCCTTCTACAGCATGACCCAGGAAAACCAAAAATGAAAGTAGCCCGGACTCCCTCTTGGTCACCCCCCAAGCCCAAAACGCACGACCCAGGAAAACAAAACTGAATTTGCCCAGACCCTCCTCGACCACCCTAAAAGAACAAAAGGACCCCCTCCCCCAAACTCAAAACAGTTTTTGAAAGGAAAACCATGACTCTGTGAAAATAAACGGTTTCTGCCGCTGAAATGAGGTATGGAGGTCCTGCCACTCTTTCGGAGATGCTGGAACGGATAAAAGTGTGATAGGAGTCTTCCTTAATCNCTCTTTCGGAGATGCTGGAACGGATAAAAGTGTGATAGGAGTCTTCCTTAATCCAGCGGAGAAAAGCGGAGAAAGATTTCCAAGGAAAGGACCCGGGATCACCTCCCCTAATACAGTAAAACAGCCCTCACCGGACCCAGCAGCAGTCCAGAAGCCCCCGGAAACCACCAGTAACTTTTAATAAATCCCACGTGGTCCCACCTTGCGTCGTCCCATCTCTCCAATCTCAAAATGGTTCCAAGCTGCCAGTCCGATCCCTTCCGCTGGTTACATCATCAACATGTCAGCCTCCACACCCGCACATGGCCTGGGGTCCCCTTGGCGTGGTGTGTTCCCCTCCCCACCTCTGGCACTGAATCCGGCACGCAGTGAGAGCTGAGACTTGGCTGCAGAGTGGGGACGTGCCTTCAGCTGCCCGGCAAAGGCAGCTTGAGCTCCATGGGAGGCAGGGTTCTGAGGAGAAAGAGGAGAGAAGGAACAGAAATAAAAAAAAAAGGGATTTGACACACCCTGCCCCGCCCCCCTGTAAGGTACTCAAACTGTAACACTTCTGAAAATCTGAGTGGTAAAACAACTGACTGCATGGGGAATGATAGATGTTGGGTTGGTGTGGGCTTTTAGCAGAGAAAATGACTTTCAGAGTCCTGGTAAAAAGGTTTAATTTGATTGACTTACTGGCCTTGAAATTAGCTCAGTTAACAGCCTTTTTTTTACCCCCTTCCCTAAAAAAAAAAAA
>VYZS01073323.1:0-12491 GCA_013400695.1 Neodrepanis coruscans
GCTCACACAAAGAAAGAAACCACAAAACAAGAGATCTCCTCCAAAAGTGGGGCTAAAAACTTACTGGTAACATCAAGGAAGTTGGAACACACTCACCTTTCCTTCAAGCAGGAACCTGGCAAAGTATTTGTAGCGATCAATACCTTCTGGATAATCAACTTCCACAGCAGGGAGCTGCCAGCTGACACGATCTGGAAACAAAGATCACAACAGGCCTCCTAAATGCTCAACAAGGAGGGGACCTTTCCATGGAGGTGTGACATGGGTGCTAAAACAAGTGGTGAGGACACTGCCACCACCCAGTTTTCACAGGGGGAGAAATGGGCTCCGTGAAATGCCCATTTCAAAGGGAAGAGCTCAATATTTAAATGCTACAAACTCCATGGTGCTACTCACTGTTAAGCTATTTGCACAGCCCAAGCTGAGTTTGACCTTTCTGGTGTGCTGGCAGCCTTGTTAAACCAGCATTACAGCAACTACAGAGCAGCTCTTGGACAAAACCACGGACACTTTAAGACACTTACAAAAGACACTCGGTCTGTGACATCGCACTCGGCCTCTTTCGGGGCAGTAGGAAGGAGGAGGGTTTTCCAGAGGCTTCCCAAAGTGACAGTATGGTGGCAAGAGGGCAGGAATCCACTCAGGTTCAATTGCAGACACACCTTAGGAGGGAAAACACACACTGAATGCAGGTTTGCTGCCAAGGGCCACAACCAGCATCCCATGAGTACTGTGCACGGTCATAAAAGAAAAGAAAACATAAAAGAAGTGTTCAGAGACCAGCAGTGTCTGTAGNACCCACGAGTACAGTGCATGGTCAGGATCTCATCTCCACAGATTTACTTCTCAAGTCAACTTTTTTATGTTGCAAAAAACGTAGAAGAAGTTTTCAGAGACCAGCAGTGTCTGTAGTTGTTGTAGACAGGGCTGCTGCAGATATTTCAAAAGATGAGCTTTGCTCCAGCCAATTCTACTGGACAGAATAAAAAACAGGCCAATTTTTCCCCTGATCCAGATCTAGAAAGTCTAAGGATCCAAATCCCAGGAGTCATGACTGCTTTGTAAGGAGAGCACTCACTCACCACATCAGTCTCACCTTTCATATACAGCTTTGTAGTCTCAACTATTTCTTGATACACCACAAACTCTGGGAGTTCTTTGAAGAGAACTGAGCTTGGGTGGATGAACACTGGGTCCTCCAGAAGAGCAGTCTGTAAGGAAGCACAGAAGATTGAAGCAGATTAAGATGGCAATCTCATTTCTTGATTGCATCTCATTTCAGTCTCAGATGTCCATTTACATGGTTTCCTTAAGTGATGGAGGTTTTTAATAACCCCATCATTTTCTGCTTCACCTTCTCTGAAGACCTCAAGCACTTTGCAAGATGGACTAATGCACCTTCTTAGCACTTCTAAAACAATGCCTACATGAGGACTGGGAAATTGCAACACTGCAGACTTAAATTCTAAGGAGAGAAGCTGCAGCCAGAACCCTGGGCTTTGCAAAGGATCATGTTTCTGCCACTCAAGGGAGGAGGAATTCAGTCCAATCAAGCTGTTTACCTTGTAGGCATTTTTCCACTTGTCATCCAGAAGCTCTTCTGCCTGAATCTTTCGGGCAACATGATCCCCCAGCCCTGCCAGCACAATCTGCCTCAAGTACATCACTTGAGCTTCTGTTGGGGGCTTCATCTTTGGGTCAACAAAGAGCCCAGCATCTGTGCAGACTGAGTTCACTGCAAGAAGAAGTGAGGTAAAATTCAACAGGAAAAACAGCCCAGTTGATGTGTCACCCCACAAAAAGAGAATAAACACAGTAATTCCTCTCAAAACCCACTTACCTGCAGTTGTCAGCTGCCCTCTCAAGCGCCTGATTTCCAGCATGGCTTTGTACCGGAGCCCGTTTTCTTCACAGAACTTACGGGTGCACCCAGCGTACTCACAGGCCCCCACTGCTCCTGGGAGTGAACAGACAGGTGGGGAAAATGACTCAGATGATCAGTTCTCCTAATTACACCAACGGTGGGACAGCTCTGACACAGTCAAAGCATGTGTTTTGCTGTTCCCACTTGGCATCAGCCTGGGACACTGGAGGCTGCTCAGAGAACAGCCTGGAAAACACAGAGCTGAACTCAGCCCCACAGTACGAGGATGTCTTCAGTTGTACAAAGCTGAGGGCTCAGGGTGATGGAGGAATGAACTTAAAAATAAAGGGGAATCAGATCTGGGGTACCTAACATCACCATGAGGTCCCCCAGCTTCTGCATCGGCCCCATCCCAGCCCAGATCTTTTGCATCTGCAAAAACCTTGCTCTCTTCCCCTTCAGCTGGGCTGTTTCTTCCTCACTTACTGCTGGCCTGAAAGAAAAGCAGACCAGAATCAGAGTGCTGTGCTGACACACAGAGGGGCCCCAGTAAGAGAGACATGAGCTGTGAGGGGTGATGCACCCTGTAAGGAGGATGTCAGGCTCACCCACTCACCTGTCAAACTCTTCGAAAAGCTCCCGGACGGTCATGGCAGACACAATGGTGATGGTGTAGGGCAGGCAGTCCTGCTGCCTGCTCAATGCCAACATCTTGGCATAGCGGGGGGCTACAGGAAAAGTGGCCATTATTCTGCCCAGGGGACTAATGGGGCAGCTCAGCTTTGCTGCCAGCTGCTGCTTCAGCCTGGAGGAGGAAGAGAAAACTCATGTAATGGATTAACTTCTGATTAGAACAAGTCTGTGTTCCTGTTTTGGCAGCCCAATTAATTTGATGTGTTTTCCTCAGGTTTTGTTATGTGCTGGTCCCAAAATTGTGGGAAAGACTCCTTTTCCTCATGCAGCTCCCACCTTCCCTGCATGGCACACTCCCAGCACAGTCTTTCCTCGCCCAAACACACCCAGGGCCAATAAAACAAACCGAGGTGAACCAGAGACTGAAATGATGCCAGTTTCTGTACCAAAGCCCACCCTTGGATACGAGGGCTCAGATGGAAAAGGAGGTGGGAGGACAGGAGTGCCCACAGGCTCTATAGAGAAGGAAATTCATGGGGGACCACAGACATTACCTTCCTGTCAGAGGGGGTTCCTTCAAGGCACCCAGGGCTATCAGCAACTCCTCAGCTGCTGCAAGTGCTTCTGTGGGAGGTGGTGTTGGGAATGGGAAGTTGATTACCTATGGACACCATGAGAAAAAGCCCCTCAGTACAGCACTGACAGAGCTCCCACTGAAAGAGAGTCTTAACACAGCAAGAACCTCTGGAAGGGAGCAAAACCCTCCCCTCTGGTTACATACAGCAAAGAAACACATTTAGGATGTTTTCCAGGAGCCAGAGGAAAGGAACACATAATGGGAGGAAATGCTTAGAACAAGAACATTAGGAAACAGGAATCACCCTTTGCTGCCATTGACTGCAGGCACCGCCTAGGCCCGGGTGATTTAAGGTCTAAATTTAAGTATTGTGCTTTCTGAAAGTGCTCCAGTACCTCTAAAACACAACCTCTCTTTGAACAGGGTTTTTTTCACTTCTGGTGGAATTCAGAGCAGCTTCAGCAATTTGCAGAATCGAAATCAAGTCTCAGAATCCTGATTTCTAACACAAGGCACAGATTCAAGCAATAACAATAAAAGACATTTCTCTTTGTTTTCCTATGGGCAACAACTTTTGTAACTGCTGTGATACAAAGCCATTTCCACCTCACCTTTTCTATATTTAATGCCTTCATTTGCAGAATCAAGTCTTCTACTGGTCGCTTTGTTATTTCTGGAGCAGAAAATTTCTCAAAGTCCATGAAGACTGCAGAAGAGTATAACCTAGTGGACCAGAAGTGCTGCTTAGAGTTTTAAAAGAAATCTTAACTCAAAAGATACATATGAAAAATTGGCAAGGGATTTAAGAAAAGGCCACTTGAGGGTATTATTTACATAACCATGTCATTATTTACATGGTTGGGCCTTATTCATAAGTTGACTCGGCTTGGACTTAAACACATCTGGCCACAGTTAAATCTTCTCTGGCCATGAAAAGAAGGATTTTCAGCAACAGAAAGGCCTGAGAACCCAAACTCTCACACCAACACCACCAGTGACAGTTCATGCTTGGCTTCACCTCTCCTGCTTGAACGCAGGGCAGACAAACCCAAAATATTCCAAGCACCACCAGCTCCCTGTGAAAGGGGCAGCGGGACAGGGGAAGCTGGCAAACTCCCACTGGCATTCCAAGGGCTTTTTGTTTGTGCCAGCCCTGTCCCCAGCAGGCAGCTGACCTGTAGCAGTGCCCCGGCTCCGTGCGGCCGGCCCTGCCCGCCCGCTGGTTTGCCGAGGCCTGGGATATCCAGGTGACTCTGAACGACGAAACTCCAGTGATTTTGTCGTAGAAACGTTTCTTGACCTTCCCACAGTCAACCACGTATTTGATGCCTGGGATGGTGAGGGATGTTTCAGCCACGTTGGTGGCCACAACGCACAGCCTGGTGCCGGGAGGAGGAGCCCTGAATACCTGCAAGGGACAGATGGGCATGTGAGGACAGAGGGAAAGGACCTGCAGTCTTGGATGGGATGCAAAAGGATGACAGTGCATCCAGGAGTCAGAGCCCAGATTTAACTCTTTGTCTCCAGCTCTGGAGCTCTTTGTCCAGCTCAGTTAATCCTCAGAAATACCCACAAAGGCTCCAACACATCAGTGTTGTGTTCAGAGGCATTGCTGCTGCCTCCAAAGCCAAGAGTGAAAGAAGGAATCTGTACAAACTGCCTGCTGGCAGTAGGATTCCCATGTGCCTGGGGCCAGGATTTATCTTAACACACTGCAGGACTGTCACTTATCATTCCCAACCTGCTAAATTGGCACACTAGGGAGACACCAGCCCAAGCAAGGCCTGTCCCAATCCCATCCCAACCTGCCCACTGGGCCATTCAAGTCTGCCCACTGACAGATAGTCCAGGATGAGAATTTTAACTCACTTGTGACTTCAGACAACAGCCATATGTACCTAAAAGGATAATCTACTCATTGTGACAATAAATCCTTTACCTTTGCCTGTTTCTCTGGTGCCAGCAATGAATAGAGCGGGAGCACATACAGTGGGAGGGATGAATCAGATTTCTCATCTGTGAAGAAACAAACCAACATTTCAGTACACAGTAAGTCAACTTCAAGGCTTAGTCCCAATATCATCTCCACAAACACCATGTCATTAAAACCAGTAAAGTGATTGGTACAAAGCTGAAAACAGCTTTTCCACGACACAGGTCTGCTGTAGTATCACATCAGTTCAGCAAAGAACTCAACATGTCACCCACTCAACATTTCATGGGTGACAAGAGAGAGAGATTTTTCTTTCATATATGCCAAACCTTCTTCTGAGTCTCCATCTCCTAAATCCAGGTCAATATCAGACCCTGCAGCATCATCATCAGTGTCAACATCTCTGTCTTCATCTCCTTCATCCACTGGTACCACAGAGTAATTGTTCAGATCAATTTTGGGGAGTGCCTGAGAAAGACAGGAAAGACACCACAGAGCATTAAGGAGGACATAAACAACACTTTGCACTGCTTTGAAAGCAAAGCTGAGCACTTTGTTGACCTGAAGGTCACAGAGGGACTGCAAGATCTCACTGGTATTGTAAGATTCAGCATTTGGTAACTGCAACACTCAAGGAGGAGTAAACCAAGTATTTTAAACAGTACTTTGTGCCAAGCCAAGCTTCTTTACTTGGAGGAGAAAAGTGAAAGAGTAAAACTTCTTTACTTCAGGCTCCTTCTGCTGCCAGCATACAAGGTCAGTGGACAGCACCAAGGTCTCCCACTAACAAAATACATTTAGGATGTGGGCAGAAGCCAAATGCTACCCTTGGTAACAGATGCATCAGTCCCAATTTTGGGTAACAAACAGCAAGATGAGGAGCAGCCCTGGAGCCAGCAAGTCTGGAACTCATTCCATTAAAGTTTTAGTGGTCAGTACTCAACCCAAATCAATGTTCTGCCCATAATATCCAGGACACATTTTAGCACTCTGCTGCTCCTGATACAGCATCAGCAGCATGGGCAGCTGGAACTCCTGAAGAGACACGTGTAGGCTACTGTTTGTAGAGAAGGACCTGGTCCTTCCTGTCTCTTGGAGGAATTCTGCCCATCCCATATTACCATAACTTTCCTCCGCTTCCTTGATTTCTTAAATTTTCTCATTTCTTCCACCGAGTCTTCTTTGTCATCCTCTCCTCCTACAACAAGAGCCAGTGAAACAACTGTTAGCTGAGCATGTTTTCCTCTTGGGAAAGTTAGTGGGAGGATTCTGGTCCCACTCCCACCTTTTTGGGCATGCAAAATGTCACAGTGTGAAAGAAGCAAATAGTCACACTGAAGGCAGAGGGGACAGGGATGATGCACAAGTTTACAATTTTAGTTCCATTTAGGAACTATACAGAGGATCAAGAGCAGCACACACAGCAATTGTGTCTTGAGGTTTAGGAGGCAATTAGCCAAGCTATATAAGAATTATTTTGGAAATTCCAGTATCCTGAAAATAAGTCATGAACAAGCAGCAGCATTTCCACTTTAATTCCCAACAGAGTAAGTGAAGAAATGCAATGGATCCAGGGGAACTGGAAAGGATCACACACATAAACCTTTTTCCAAACTCAGCCAGCACAAACCTAAGTCATGAAAATCATCCACAATGAACCCTTTCCCCAAAGCTTGTTTATTGTGTTTTTAAAATAAAAGCTCCTATTTTTAAGTGCAAAGCAAGCTCACTTCTCAGTGTGATAAATTTAACAGTGTCTATAGCATTACCTGCGGTGTTGTTTTTTTGATAAGGAAAGGCTTTCCTTAGCCTTCTACAGAGAGAGTGAACTTCTGCCTGGCCTGTTAAAAACACCAAAATCCCACCTGCAAGAGAAGAAATCATTCTCAACCTCAGGACAGCTATTTCACCTTGGAAAGCTTCAGATCTTGTTCTTGATAAAAGACAAGTCAAATATACTGTGAAGTATCAAAGAGGAACAGGATGTTTGATTATGTCTGTCTCCTATCATTCTCTTGAGAAGTTAATGTAATTTAACTGAAGAGTTGTTTTCACAAGAAAAACCTTCTAAATAAAAGCACATAACACTTCATTGCAGTCCCATGTTAAGAAAAAAATTAAAAAGACCCTTACCCCCAAACAAAACAAAAAAAGAAATACCTCCCCCTCCTCCAAAAAACACAATTAAAAAACTTTTAGACACGTGAAGTACAAAGAATTTCAGAGATTCTTAGCAGTGACCTTACCTGAGGGCAACATTCTATGGATTTTACACACCTTCCTGAAGCATTCCCCACTGTAGTCATCCAGGGGGGTTTTCTTGTTAAAATGAACAGTTACAGGGAATTGCCTTGCATCTACCTGGACAGGAAATACAGAGAAAGTGTTTTTTTTGCTGTCATAACTCCAGTACCACGATTACAGCATTCATGGGACAACTAGAAAAGTCCATCCTGTACTTCTGTTCAGCTCTTGGGTTTTGGTAAGCTACAGAACACCAGACCCACAGACATTATAGGTGTTGTCTACCTTGAACACCATAAAACCAAACAAGAAACCAAAGCTTTTCTCCCTTTTCATCATCCACTCAGATTAAGGCTTTCTAGTTCTCCTGAATTTTAAGTTACAGTTTCTCAAGATAATCAGATTCTGCCAGGGCGGTTTTCTGATAAAAGTGGAAAGAAAAACACCAAGTCCAAAAAGAAACAATAGACTAAACAAAATAACTGTTTTTAAATTGGTATCTGAGAGAGATTTCAGTGCCAGCTGGACAGATTGGAGCACCCTTATTTTGTAACTGGTTTTATAAAGGCCACCCCTCTCTGTACTTCAGCCGGTGCCTCTGACGCAGATCCCAGGGAGGAGAACAATACCTGAATGACACAGGGTTTAACAGAAAACAGCCTGTTGTTGTCCGTGAAATCCTCCACACGAAGGGTGGCCGACATGATGATCAGCTTCAGGGGCAGCCCTTTCTGCAGGGACACAAACTTGTCACTCTGTGCCTCAGACATCTCTCCCAAACACTGCTGTTGGCAGCTTATGCCAGTGCAGCAACAAGCACCTTACTTTCTACCAGGCAGCTGGTATTCAATTATCTATACATGTCTTGTGGCACTTTAAGTCTCAAATGACTTGGATGTTGCCTTAAAAGTCATCTGCTGATACTGGTATGTACCATTTTTTCCCCTTTTTGTGTTCCCTCAACCATACAGAAAGAGAAACATGGTATCTGTTACAATAATAGTTTTGTCATTTTTGTCAGATTTCCATGACTTTCAATTTACAGGGAATTCCTCCTCACACAGAACCTCTTCATCTCTAACATCCTCCTCCCCACACCTGTGTCTAATACAGGAACACTGCTCCTCTCACCTTCTGACGAAGGGGCACGATGCGAGACAAGAGGCCTATCAAGATATCCGTGTACATACTCCTTTCATGGGCTTCGTCAATGATAATGACTTTGTACTTGGAAAGCAGAAAGTCCTGGGAAGAGACATTGATTTCACCACAGGAAGCCTCAATCAAGGACATCATTGAGGCAGGACCCCCAGCTACACAAACATTGACCCCCATCCTCACTCTCTCTCTCACATATCTGAGCACAGTTTAATGTTTTCACCCTACATGAACCAGCCTAGTTCTCAAGAATCTCTTCCTTGCTCTCACAGTAAGATGACCTAATATTTGGGGACTTGGGTAGGAATATCAAGGGTTGAGATGAAATACATCTCCAGTGCTGAAAGGGATTTTGCTTTGAAAGTTTGGTGACATATCCATGCAAAGCAACTGGCCTGTCTTCCCAGATACACAAAACATTTCCCTTTTATAACCCTGGGGACAGCAACTTACCTTCTGAATCTCCTTCAGCAGCACACCATCCGTCATGAACTTGATCTGTGTTTCATCTGTAACATTCCCCTCATATCGGATTTGATATGAAACCACTCTGTGAGGAAACACCAGGGCATGCACAGGAAAAAGCATAGGGAGAAACAGAAAGTCCATGACATACACAGAACATTTCTGTGTCATCTTCCAGCCAGGCCTCAGCTTTTTTCCTGCTCACCTGTTTGACAAGTTCATTTCCTTAGCAACTCTCTGGGACATGGACACTGCAGCCACACGCCGAGGCTCTGTGATCCCAATGGCCCCGCCTGAACTAACAGGATGAAGAAAAGGAAGGGTTCTTTTAATTAGAGAGAAGCACCTAGAAAGATGTCAACAGGATTTCTGCAGCATTAAGCAGCATCACTCACACAGTATCACTTTTAGTTACAGTTAGAAGAAAAAGACAGAAAGAAAGCTTTGGGTTTCCCAAATATATTACAGTATATCAATCTGAACATACATTATCACAGGAACTTTTTCCCCCCATTTGCTGTCCTTACAATTCCAGCTCACTGAACTCCAGTCCCCTTGGACATCCCCCTGGCATTGGGGTCCATTTCACAAGAACTCAGGCAGCAGCACAAAAGCTGGATGCAACTTGATGCAGTTTGCAAGAAACATCTTATGAGGTTCCTGAGCTCATAAATGTTACCAAGTGCCAGATGAACCACAGCTATTTTCCAAAATAGTCTTAAGAAACACACACATTTTTTTGCAGAGGTCAAACCAAACCTCTGTAAGCAGAGGTCGAATTCTGAGAGATGGGCAGACAATAAAACACTTCTGCAGAAAACAGGCCAGTGGCTTTGAAGGGAATTTTTACCTTAGAGGTTTCAAGATATTATTTGTGCTGACAGACTTCTGCAAGTCAGTCTTATTCCCTTCAGATTTTCTAACAGCCCATTCCACATGGCCATTTCCACTGCATAGGAAAGACCAGACTGAGTTCAGATATACCAGAAGAGACTGAGCTCTGCCTGAATTTTCCCAATTCCATTTTCTGGATATGAAACCCAATTCCTACCTGGCATAACCAGCTTCATAGAGAAACTGAGGCACTTGTGTGGTTTTACCACTTCCCGTCTCTCCGCAGATGATCACAATGGGATTCTCATTAATGGCTTCCATGATGACTTGCTCTTCAGCCAGGATTGGCAGCTTTAGCCTTGCTTCCTAAACAATATAAAACACCTATTTTAGTTGCATTGTTTCTCACTCCTTTTTTTTCCCCTGCTGGATTGAAAACTGTTACCTCCTTCAGACCATAAATCCACAAAAAGGAATTCTGCAAGCTTGAAAAGCTCTAAAGCAGTTAATACCACACCAGCATGTCTGAGAACCAGAATCAATAGAACAGCTTCCCAGAAAGCAGCTGGCAAGCCCTGCACTTTAATTTGTGAAACTTCAGTCCCTTGAGTTTCTTAATACAGCACTTCAAGGGGAAACTCATTTCACAACTGTCCTGTCTGTACAGACACATGCAGAGCTTTTCCCATTTCTACACAACACCCTGCCTACAACAGATGGGATAAAACCACCCAGCATGAAATACAGCACAATGGAGAGCTAAAAGTGACTTCACAAGATTTTCCAGCTAAGGATGAGAAAGGACTACTAATACATTCTATATGTAAAACTAGAGAAAAATGCTTATATCCTGAAACAAACTGAGTTTTCCTTCTGTTAGACAAGACAGGCTTAAAGCTCAGACCTGTACCTGAACAAGGTCCCTCAGTGCACTCCCCTGTTGGGCCAGAGTAGCAAGAGACACAACATAATGCTACAGTGTGTGCAGGGCACAATCTGATGGAAAATACCACCATGTCCAACTCCTTTGATAAGCACTGTACTGTTCACAGAGCCTCACCTGAATCTCAGGAGACCTGTCCACTGGGATGAACACTGCAGGCTTGCAGGACGGTTTATGGGAAACTGGAGCACTGGGAGCAGCCGGTGGCTGCTCAGCCACTGCCTTCCTCACTCCTTCCTCTGGCTTTTCAGCAGCACTCACAGCACTGGCTGAGGTCTTCTCTGTTTCTTGTTTTTGCTCTTTCTCCTCAGAGCTACTGGGCTCCTCCTCGGGCTCTGATTCTGAACCTGAGCTGTGCCTTCTCTTGTTTGCACCACTGATGCTCCTGATCTTTTCTGGCATGTCAGTCCTTGGTTCTTGTACCACCCTAGAACAAAACATCCACAAGTTTTGGTCAATGTTCTCCAGCACCTCAAGCCAGACATGGCTTCCACACAAACCAGGATCTCCATTCCTGGAGGTTTCCATAACTCTGCCAGGCAAAGCCTCAGATGACCAGATAGCTGCAATCCTACCTAAGCATGTTCTATCTTGGTATTTATTAATTTCTTCAGAAGACACTTTTTCAGTTTAATTTATTTCAACTTCTGCCAAAATACAGCTCTTGATAAATCCATCTCTTGATAAATCCAGCAGCTAAGGATCACATCACTAGATGCTTTCCAATGCAAAATGTTTATTTTAAGTAAACATTTAAGTTAAATGTTTATCCACCAATTTTGTAGTTTAGCATAATTTGTAAGAATGATGTAACTGTCACCCACCTCGTTCCTTATGAAGGACCAAGTTCTTTTCTCTCACATAAGAAAACAGCTACCATATTATCAGATAAAAATAGAAAATTATTTCACTCCATCCATTCCAAAGAACATGTTTGCAACAAGAAGGAAAAAAAAAAACCAAATCAAGGAAAAGGAGCTCAGAATGTTGCCATTCAACCACGGCAATCAACCACAACGGCTCTTCCACAAAGAAAAACCTTTTACCTTTTAGCCTGATACATGCGCTCCCCAACACCCAGTTTGGAAGTGGTGAACAGGAGTTTCATTTCTGCCTCAGAAGCCTGGACCTCATTCAGTTTGCTCAGCCACTCAGCTCTCTGTTTGGGGAAAAACACCAAAATCATTGTCACCAGGAAATAATTCCATTTCAGGATTTGCACTTGAGCATTACAGGGTGTGCTCTGTGCTCTGGCAAAACCTGCTGTGAAGTTATAAAGACCTTCCTGCTGCTACATGTTCAATCCTCCCCAGTAATGATTTCAGCCCTGCACCACAGCAAAATGAGAAATGAGGACTTGACATTCCTGCCATGAGCAGCTGCACCTCTCAAACACAGGGAAGAAAATGGGCTTGAACTAAAATGTTGGAATAAGCTCATATGCTCACCAGCATCCACATTTTCCACATGTTGATATTAAATTATCACTTTAAGGGAAGTGATGAACCTGGAGTTGCCCACAAGCAGCAACACACCTGTTTTTTCTTTTCCTTCTTCTCCAAAACTTTCTGCAGATTTTTCTTCTGCTTCTTGCTAAGGGGTTTCTTCTGTTGTTGCACAACAGATGGGACTTTTTTCTTCTTTGCTTTTTTTGCTGGCAGGACCAGGGCATTACTTTCATCAATTCCCTTCAGTGTTGCTCCATCTGAAAGAAAATGTTTGATTATTCACTTGTGCCAGGTGGATTATTTTCAGCCCTCTGCTTAACAGGCTTATCACACACCAGGCCAGATTTAGCCGTTTCAAACAAACAAAACTCTCATGCACAGCAAAAAAAAAA
>VYZS01073329.1:0-11155 GCA_013400695.1 Neodrepanis coruscans
ATCCCTTCACTGGTTGTTCCACACAGACTAAGGTTTTGTTCTTTTCCTCGAAAACTTTCATGGCCATAATTTGATGCTACTCTTTCCCAATTGTTACCTGCCTTCTGTTCTGCCAGTAACAGGAGAAACAAGTACCTATTTCTGCTTCTTTCTCAAGTTCTTCCTGTACTTTTTTTTTTCAGAGTTTTATAATAAACCTCAACAGCTTCTGTAAATTTATTTCATGCACGTATTTAAAAATTATATAAACAGGAAACACATTTCATATAAAGCTTGCATGTGGTTTACTTTTATGTTCCTCACCTTTAAAATAATTTTTAAAAGCCCAGTAGTTTGGAAACATGTTTTGTACCTGACCGATTTATCTGTGTTGCATTCTGCAGCCTCTCTCCCTTATTTATTTTTTTCTTGCTCCTGACTGATGTGGACTGATGCTGCTCCTTTGGAGACAAGCCAGTTACTTCATCCAGTGATGACTGCAACCAGTTCAGTAGGTTTCCAGCCCTACTGGGAGATCTCAGTGCTCCTTCAGTCTGCATTGCAGCTATCAAGCACAGCTACAAGATAATAAATCTGTTTCAATTTTCATTGTTTGCTTCCCAAAAGGATAAAGGTTCTGCATCTCTTCTGTTCTATGTGGAAGGACATCATCCTTAACACAAGACTCTGACCTGAAACAACACAACAACCCCACCAAAAACTAAGTTTGAAAAGCCTTCATTTGTGAACTATTTTCTAATGTCAGTCATGGTGGCCTAGAAAATCCTTCTGCTAAGTTTCCACTTACTCTGTGCACAGAAGCAGTGCTTTTTGACAAGAGACCAAGAAAAGTCAGCCCGAAATAATCATGTATTCCTCTATGCATGATCGCTGCAGTGACTAATCCCAGTTTGCTCCCCTAACTCTCTGCTTCTGTCTCTCTCCTTTTCAAAAGGCAGCAAGCCCTCTCAGCTCTGAAAACAAATGAGAGTGGAAGAGAAAAGGCAATCTGTACTCATGTTCTCTCCCCCACCACACTTCCTCCCACTCCAAATTCAGTAGCAAAGGAGTGTGTTTTGGTTGACTAGCTGAGTCTACATTTCCAGCTATTATGTTAACAAATACTAATGAAAGGATATTTTTGGTTAATTATGTGGCTCTACTGTTGGTATTGCAGCTGACTGTGGAAGACTGGAGAAAATCTGCACAGTTCATGGTACAAATATAACGTGGAAGTGCTCAAGCCATAGACTTCTTGGACTATCATTCAGTTTGGCAAGAAGTTTAGGAGCACTTCAGTCTTGTAAGCTTCCTGCCACCTTGAAGGAGAGGATTCTAAACTGAAGTTCAGATCTAGAAAATTTAAATTGAAGAACATATTAAAGTTGATGTCAAGATTGGAAAATGCACTGTATTTCTGTGATATATCTTTCTCTGAAGAATTTCAAAGTACTTTTCTAATACATCTTAATGAGACCTCATAAGAATGCTATAAATACAGTATCATGTGTATATGACTCACACAGCTCATAAATTTCACATCACCTGTATCACTGTTTGAACAAGAGTGACAGAGGCGCATTCTGGCAAATTCCTCTGTGAGAACTTAACCCAAATAGCAGTACCTGCGTCTTCAGTGGGCAATCTGCCTCAAGGCTGACTCTAGATAGCAAGATTCCGGCTAAAAGAAATGTCCCCTGCTTACCACAACACTCCCATTGCATGATTGCCTTGCAAAGCTTCAACAGTACAGTCAGTTGTCAACAAAAATTGACAAAAATTTAGGGTGTTCCTCTAACAAGAAAATAAGCTCCAAAGCAACATATAACAGCTCCAATGTTAAACACACCATACTCTGCCAGTGGCCTACAGCAGCATGTAAGGAAGAAAAGGAACTTTGCTGGGAGATGGATATGGATCCAAAAGATTCAGATCCTCTGTGGGACTTGATTTTAATTATAAAGCAGGAGGAAAAAGCAATATATAATCTCTTCAATTTACCCATGCCCTTAAAAGACATTTTTACTTAGCTTAATTAACACTGAGTTCCTGAAAAGCCCTTAGTAATTTCAAAGCGTTCACTCTACTGGTGTGGCAATTATCCATTTAGGAGGTCTATAAACAAAGTAATAAAGACACATGAAAGTACTGCCTTGCAAGGTTTGCATAGTACTTTGCAAGAACTGTGAGCCAGACAGATGCCTTTTAATTGAGATAAATAGGATGCTATGGTCATACATATTGATGAGAGGTCAAGTATATCAGCATGGGCTTAGCACTACCTAGTGTAGCTTCCTGCTAGCTTAGAGGACGGGTAGGTGAGCTAATGCCTGTCAGTAAACTATCATAAGCTAAATAAATAGTTAAAGGCCCCACAGAGGGTAAATAACAGAGCTGAAACCACAGCAACTGAATTTCTTCAGCCCAGTCTCAGTGGAATCAAGAAAGGTGGGAAAAAAACACACATTTCATAGTGATTTCTTTCCAGCATAGGATGATTGGCATGGTGGAATTCAGCCAAAACAAGAAGGTGAATTCTGCAGCAGCATTCACACAGGTGAGAGGACAGAGACAGGGTGGAAGGAAAAGGAGAAAACCCTGTTAACGTCACTGCTCTCCCAAAGCAAAGACAGCAAGAGGAGAAGGATGAGAGGAGATGCTTTTTCCTATCCTCCAGATGGGAGGAAGGACATGGAGAGCAGCTTTCTAGGCTTCAGTTGAATACCAGGAGTCTCAGCTCCCACTCTTCTCACACTGAAACCCATACTTGTCTCTTATTTTTATGAATGGTTCCTCTCTATCCTGAAGTGAAGTAACTCCAAGCTTCTCAATATTCCAAACAGACAGCAGATTTTATAACTAGAATCTACCTCTGAACTCTAAGCCATCCATAACCACTGCAAGTTTCATTCTGTAATTTGCTATGATTGCTAAGAATTCAAGACTGCAAATTTTGATCTAAATGGAAAAATGTCTGTTCTCTGCCTCTGACAATTCAAAAAGCACACTCAAGCTTAAACCAAATTAAGTGATGCATTTAAGTCTTTCCTGTAGTAATTAAAGACTGAATTAAGAACTTTGCAATTTAAAATCTTTATATTTCAGCCTGGTCTGCTGTACTGCAGGTGGCCTGCATGGATTTATTCTGTTTCTTTGTCAGTACAGAAATGCACTGGTATTCCAAAATTTCAGCTAGAACAGTGGGGGAAACATCAGAAAATTGAAGTGCATGTGGTTGCATGTTGCAGCAACACAGCGCAGCCCTCACCCTATTAGCCTATTACTTGCTAAGGTTGATCAACCCACAAAAAGCTAAGAAAAATTTGATGACAAAGCATGTGCAATCACCAAGAGACAATCCAAGAGGAACTGCTGTGCACTGGGACAAGCTGATCACAGACTGTCTGGGAGATGGCTGTTCCTACAGGCTGAAAGGATTTATCGCTATTTGTGGTAGGGAAAAGTCAGTGCTCTTGTGAAATACCTGATAGAGTTAAAACCGAAATAGCCCCTATTCATGAGAGTTAATAACTTGGGGAGAGGGAGGAAGAAATTACCTTAGAACTCTACTGTATTTCAGAGGAAGAAAGAAAAAGACAGTTTGGAGTTAAGGAGATGGGGAAAGGAGGTGGCAAATCTATGTGGTGGGAAGCGTAGCTGATTCCTTTGACCTGGAAAAGATTGGGTGAAACTGTGCAGCAATTTGCCAATCGAGTCTACCAGTTTCTGAACTTAAGGCTCCCTTTTTCAACACCAGAGGCTCCAAATTTGGTGTTTTCTACTAATTGTATCTGCAAGGGAGCTATATCATTCCTATGTATTTTAAATTAGCTGATGACCTGAGCTGTATCTATTACAGTCCAAATGCAGTTTGCACATCATTAGTTATATAAATGAGGTTTGAAATTAATATAACTGTTTACTCAGAAGACATCCATTTAGTGAACTGGCATTTCTTTATTACCCAAAATATATGATAATTGTCCATGTAATTCCTTCACCAAGTTAATTGCACACAGTCCTGCTCCTCGATGGAAATTATCTGTCGATTTCACGTAATAAAAATGTATCAGTCCCACTTAATGTTCATTCGTGTTATTGCATATGTAAGACAGTATTGAAACTCGACTCAATTCACACAAGGGTGAGCACCTTTTTTTAAAAAAACTAGAACAATGAGGCTTTTACAACAAAACTAAAAACATGACTCCTGATTCAGAGATTGAAGTGCTACCCTGGCATGTGATGGGGGGTTCAGTACACAAGAGAGAGAAAAACTCTTGGGGTGGGGAGCCCTGAGACATGCACCTTTCTCCAGGTGCTGGGCACCACCAAGTCTTGTCTCCCAGTTCTGGACCCCTCAAAGTCGAAATAGTTCCCTCCTGCCACAGAAGTGAGGGTTGCTGTAACCTACGATGCCAGCAGTGTTCAAGCTGGGAGATGTCAGCCCGGGGGGCCATGTGGTGCTTTGGCAAAGCTTGCTGGAAAGCTCTGCACCTTGGTCTGCACGGGCAGGCTCACTGCAGCCAGCTTCCAGGTGCCCAACACACAGTTTCCCAAGGGGACTTAGTTTGCTTGAGGCTGCTGGCAGCACCCGATTCCACTGCTTGTAAGTGACTGCAGTGTAAAATAGCCTAGTATTTCAGAAAGCCTGAGAATTTTACCTGCCTGTAGGTGAATTCACAGCAATGTATCTCACCTATATTCATTTCAACACTAATGCTGCTCTGAAACATCTCAGTAACAAAAAATATGATATTTGGGCCCTGTGCTTCCCTAATACCTGCACATTAAAGATGCAACAGTCCCCCTACAGCTCTGCAATGACCATCAGTAATCATTAAGATATAACACAAGACCTCATAAGATCGCAAGTCTGAACCTTTTGCTGTTCCTTGTACCTAGTTCTTCATTTTCCATCTCATTCAGGCATTTGTTCCACACAAAAAGAGGAAGAGAAAGGTGTGTGCTGATATAGAATAGATATATCAGAATATCAAGATATATCGAGAATAGATAGAGCTACATCCCTTTTGCACACACATAATAATTTCAGCAAGTTGAAAGGTAATGGTAAATCAGGGTAGTAACATTGAGTCCCGCAAGGAAAGATTCCCTTTGCAGGAGTGGTGGGAGAACGCATTTCTGCACCTGGAAGCATATTTTGCACTAAACCGACCAAATTTTTTCTACTTTCACTGAAAACTGACTTTCATTTCTAACACAGTTCTGCAAGTCTAGCTGTCGAGTTTTATTGTGCAAAGGGATTAACTTCTGACGGGATGCATTTTTACCCCTTCCACATCTGAGGCTGAGGTACAGATCTTGAGGGAAATCCTTGAAAAATGGAATCGACACTGCCCTCAGATCACATACAAGATACTAAATCAGGCACATTGTTTACTGTCATCTCAAATTTGTCCTATGTGAGACAGCACAAAACAACATGCATCATAAAAGGAAAAGCATGAAACAGTGTATGTGATATAAACTAGCAAATCTGTCAAAAATATATTCTATCTGTATATGTGAATGCACATCCCCAAAAAACCACAAAGTATTCAGATGACTAGTTCAAAATAAATGCAAATCCCCAAGCCCCAAAAAATCTGACAGAAGAAGGTCTTACCAGCCGAAAATGTAAGTTTTGAAACTAAAAAGGATAAATTGACAATCTAGGTCAGATTTTGTCATCTGCTGGTGACTGCTCTCAGCCTTTCTGAACCTTTTTGTTCCTGATCTTTACACATTCTCATGTTACAACTTAAAAAGCAGTGTGTCTCCAGATCCCATGCCTTTTGGTTAACTACGTAAGAGGCTTTGCCAAGGCTTTATAATACTGTATTTTTTATTAGACATTTATGGAGGAAAATAGTCAGCAATAGAGTCTGTATTCAGAAGGAAACATAAATCCCTGGAATACAAACCCAACCCAGTCAAACCCTTTATGATCATGAGGGCATCCAACAATGATACAGAACATGAAGTAACTTGAACAAGTGTGTATTATGCAGAGCCTAAAGCATTTTATACTCTGTGCAGGGAGCAAACAGGAAAATGTAAATTAAGTGACTCTACTGAGGATAGCATAAATCACTGTTTCTAGGGACTGCTGCATTCTTGTCATACTCCTCAGAGAATTAAAAAGATCACCTCCCTACCAAATTCATCTCCTCTTGTAGATAACATATTTCTGTAACCATCATGGAGAACAGGATATGACCAGGCTGCAGTAAATGTACTCTTTCAACTGGATTAAAAAAGAAGACAATCAAAACTTGAGTGCTGAAATTTCTTATCAAACAACACCAAAGTCAGTCAAAGGTCAAGAGTGCCCCCAGCATTAACTGAGACCTCAAACCCTAGCTCCTTTCTCATAGGGAGTCAAAAAGTTACAAAAGATTTCAAAGAAGAAAAATTAATACAGAGAAACTGTCACCTCTCCCAAAATCGAACAACAGACTGTCTGTTCCCTCAGTATCTTACCAGTGCTTCAGGAGAAGGAAGAAGAATGTAGCTTTCCATTTTAAATGGTTTACATTTCATAGAGGCGGGGAACATTTCTCATTCATTACACCTCCCTGTCAAGATGCAGAGTCAACAGACAGCAAAAGGAAGTTTGCAGCATCAGTGCAGCATCAAAGTGGTTTATGCCTCAAAAATAGAAAACTTTGGAATGAACTTTGGAATAAACTTCCACTACATGATCATAAAACTCTCTACTTCAGGTCCCTGTGTCACCCTTATATAGGCAGTCTCAACAGATTACAGGTATTTTGGAGAGAACGCTTGACCATGTGCAAAAATCACATAGAATTTTCTTTTTGGTTTTGGTACACACAGCTCTGTGAGTCTCAATGCACTTCTAACAGTCAAGGGTGATACATGAAGTTGTCAGTGNTAACGTTCTTAATATCCATAAAACTAAAACAGGGTCTTCTTAGATGCACAACTCAAGATGATTCAGGAATGCAAATGTTAATATTTTACAAAATCTAATTTCTTATGACAAGATCACAAAGAAAAGAAAAGCCTAGAGACAAGGAAATGCATCTGTCTTTCTAAAAAGTGCTATACAGATGTATGACAACCACTTAAGGATTTTGTCTATTCAAACACATCTCTGTACATTTAAGTAGGCCAGGGATCAAAAGCCAAATTCAAATTTATGCCATTTTGAACTTAACATGGTGAATAATTAATCTTCAGCTGGTGATCTGATATACTTTTTCTGCTACTACAGTTCTTTGTCCAATTTGCCTGTTGCATTTCTGGAACTTCCTGGGCTGAATCGGTATTAGACATGGAAAAAAACATATCCAAAAAACTCACCAGCTGGAACAACTTCAGGTTTAACATGGAGAGAGGTTTATTTGCAGGACTGAAGAGGAAAACCTTAAGTTTTTGAAACTGCTTAGCTCAGCCGTAGTTATGAGATCACAGAAGACAAGATAATGACAGAACAGAACTATAATATCAACTGCCACATAATAATAATTCTTTTTGCTCTCTAAGCAAGTTCAAGGAACTACCTAATGTGCTTTCATACACTAACCTGGCATCCTATTTCATGATAGAATTTCTATGAAGTGGTCTAATTATACTTCATGGGAAATAAATAATACTAATTTTCTTTCGTTATGGCCCAAGAGGCAATTCCCTGAAGAGAAAGATATGAAATTTGCAGCTATTTATATGATCTCTAATTATATGAAAGAGATATCTGCCACGTGAGTGGGAGATGTCCAAAAGAACAAGCACATGGAAAAATTGTGGTGGTTTTGCATCTTGAAATAAAGAAATAAAATGTCTGGAAGAAAATTAGTCAGATGAGGTGTTAGATTAGACTGATGAAGTGTCTGTTTGACACTCACTGAAAAGAGAACACCATTTTTTTAACAGATATCTTACACATTTCAGCCAGTATAACTGAACAATAATTATCTTTCGACAGACACTCAACAAAAATAGAAAACAGCTTCAAAAATAGTTTCTGGGTAGTGCCATCGAACATTTTCCATCTTTTAAGACAAATGAAAACCAGGTTTTCACACCTTGGGAAAAAAAACTTTCAAAGGTAAAATACCTTATTTATGATTTTTCAAAACACTTCTATCTTTAAATATACAGGAATTGTAGGTTTCTAAGGCTATTGAACTGAAGGTGAGTAATGTAAACTGAATAGCTACCGATAGTTGAACTTGCTTTCTCATTAGAATACTTGTAGTAAATGTAAATATTTGAAAATTTCATTTAAAAGTATGGCAGGTGGCACATATCAAGACCAAGAATACAAAAACCTTATTTATTCAATATTTGGTTTTTGCAACTATGTGCACGTAATTCTTTTAAGAAGTTATTTATAGCAAGGGCCACACCACAGATTTTAAATGAAAGCTCTGCAGTGGAATGAATAAGAAAAATAGCACTGACCAAATTATTTAAGGCCATCTGCTCTTTTTGCAACACTCCAACTAGGCCAAGAGCAAGGAAAATTGCAGGATTTTCTAGCTAGGCCAGAGCCAACAGAGGCAGTTTCCTCTGCCCTTCCTGCAGCTGCCAACACGCCCTGATGGAGCCAGGACAAGGGATATGGCAATGCTGTATCCTGGCATGGCTGTCGTCAAACACTATGGCTGGAGCCATCCTGCCCTGCAGGTAAGGATGGCTGTGCTGCACACACTCAGGAAACTCATTTTAGTGCACTTTGACACACACTGTCTTCCCATTAACCAGTACCCAAAATGTTGGCATGGAAATCTGGCCCTGAAGCTTTAGAAAAACCGTAAGATGCCCATAACAACAGGATTGGACAGAGTTTGGAGAAAATGATCCTTTGATCACAGAGGGACTAGTCTATACCTTCCTTTTCTGACCAAGTTCTTTTTCCTCTATTACAAGAAAACAAGCCTTTCTGTAATTCCTTATTTTTCATATTATCTCATCCTGCACTACCAAGTGATAGGTTGTGGAGAGGGCTTTTAAAGATATTGTAGATGCTTATCTGCTTCACTACCTCCAGTGGAATATGCTGAGCTGCATCAGCCCAGGGTCTGGACTCTGCAAGCTGCACTCCAGAGCTCTGGTGCTGTTACCGTCTCTGCAGAGAAGTTACCAACGTTCAATTTGTAATTTAAATTAATGAAAATGGATTTTTATTATTTCTGCCACAGAAATGGAGCTCCCTACACAGCAAGAAAAAATAATGACATCAAGCTTGCTCTTCAGCTGTAACTCTGCAGTGGTTTTACAAAGGAAGAAAGTAGAATTATCCTGTTCCACAAATCAAGGCACAAGAAGGAACATGTAGCAGAGCTACTAGCAAATCCAGGGAAAGACTCTTATAAAAGGCAAGAAAAAAAGACATCGACAGGAATACAAGACAGATTAGAAACCTACAGAAAAACAATTCATAAAACTCAGGAACTAGAGGCCTTATATCCAAATAAAGCCAAGCTGATCTAATGGCAAAACAAGGGAATAATGTACACATTTCTAAACATTTTCCAGTGAAACAGAGATTTCTTTTACTGTAGACTAGCACCTGCCCTTCATTTGTCAATCTGGATTCAACTGTAATTGAATAAACTAACCTTTCTTTTGACAAGGCAGAGCATAACAAAACAAAACCCCAAACCAAAGCAAAAAACAAACAAAAAAATTATTACCATATTTAAGGAAATGGGTAAAGTGTAGCAGTCAAGAGCCAGCAGCACCATGCCAGCACATACATTGTTTCAAGGCTTGATAAAAATCCATATAAAGACCCTTAATGTAATTGCTCCAGAGTTGCAGCACATGGGATCACATCCAGCTTGGCACAGCTTCAAGAGAGATTTGACTCAGCTGTGAACTTGACCCACCATCTCTATTCTGATGTGCACTGTCAAACTCTCTATTCTGGTTCATGGGGCAGGATGCAGCACATGAGAAAGGCCCTATGGCTGCACCCTCTCTGGGTCTGCACTCCCAATGGCCCTCAGCTCCTCTAAACATTCCATTCCAAGACAAGTCATGGCCCATCCAGAATTTCCCAGCTATCTCCAAAAAAGCCCTCAGTAATCTCTAATTTAATGGTAATACAAGATCTCAACACGCTCTGTACAGGTAAAAGTTAAGTTTTTGAATTTTAGAATGATGTGTATTTTTTTATTAACCCGAAAGCAAGCCATATGGATTAAAATCTTCCGGCTGTATCTGCCAATGAAGCTTAATTAGCATTATTAATATGTGACAGGTTGTCCTGCAGGTATAGTCCTTTCCATTGATGAATGACTACTTATATATGTATGGTCGCAAGAGAATTCTGGATAAAACTTCTATCCTTTAACTGTCCAATTATTAAAAAAAAAAAATCTGTATGACCAAGATGAGGAAATTTATCCCACATTAAAAAAAAACAAACAACAACAAAAAACAAACCCAACCAAAATACACAAATTATGCTGATATGATGCTTAAAATGGTAATATAAGAGTCTATTTTCTTGGGTTGTAAATAAAGATTTTTGTAACACTGCTTATCAGTTTATCTCATAAAGTGGAATGATTCACTAAAGCCTTTAAAATAAGACCATAATCCTTATTTTGGGAACTACATTACTGCATTAGTTCATATGGGGAGTTCATTTAGGAAGCTCCTAACAGAATCAGGAAGACACTCTAGAGACTTTATGCTTAAAACTAGCAGCTTGTCTGAACTTTTACGGACAAACCCTAGTCCAACCCATTCTCCATCTTAATATTCCAAAAGCTTAAATAGTCTTTATGTTAAACACATCCAGAAATCAAGTGTTTTCAAACAGCTCACAATAATGGGGCTGGTGCCAAAGCATATCAAGTATCACTGGTTCTATTATAGCGTCACATAAAAGGGAGGAAAGGGGAATTTTGGCCCAGCCTATTGAGAGTGGAGATTTTCTCCACCTTTAGTAATTTATTTTTCTGTTAGGGCCCCCTGAAAACTGAAACCCTTTAGTGCTCAATCAGTCTGTCAGGGTCTTGTCACAATATAAGGTAAAGCATAAGCACAAACTCCAAAGCAAAACAGTCTACTAAAATATTATGAAGCAAAAGCAAATTCTATTCTCTAAAGCAAGCAATTAGCACACACAGAGGTTACTGTGTACCCATACAAGTGTCCCTATAAGAGATGGAGAAGAGAGGTTCAGCCCATT
>VYZS01073330.1:0-14389 GCA_013400695.1 Neodrepanis coruscans
GGGACAAACTGCCACACTCTGCTTTAACTTATTTATTCTTCTCTCACCTGTCTGTGGCTGCCTGCAAGAGCAAATAAACCCACTGCATCCCACAGAGCCTCCTTCATTTCTGGGGTCACTGTACATCACTCCAGGCCAGTGCTACAGCCACTCCCAGTGCCTCCAGAGCTATGGATGCACTTGGACCTCAGTGTCCTCTTGAGCAGCCACAGGGAATTTTTGGTTGTTGGCTGTGGCTGAGAAGCAAAGATACAGCTCTTGGAATTTTGCTCTGCATACAATATTTTCCAGTACTAAAACATCCCCACTTGTCTTGTTCAATGGTCCTGAATAAAGAAGTTTTGTGTTGCAGCACATGAGCCCTGGAACACTGGGTGGGAATCGGGGATGGGAGCAGCTCTGCCTGTGGAAATGCTACACCCACAGGAGTTCTGTGAGTCAAACTGGTGGCTGCATTGGTCTCACCAACCCTTCTGAATAGGAGGAAAATTGCAGCAATTAGCTGGAATTCCATTTCTAGTTCTGTTTACAGGGCCCCAGGGCTTAAAGCCAGGAGACAAACATGACCTTCAGGGTTCAGCAGCCTTTCCAAACCCTCAATGCACTCATTGTGTGGGTCACATTAGACATCAGTCATGGCCAAATTCCTCCTTTCTTAGGCTTTAAATCCTCTGGCATCAAGTATGTGATGTCCAGCCCTTCAGGTAGGCAGTGCCTTACTGTAACTTTGGGGAAATTTATCTAAAAATATAATATAGTCCATAGTCATTTTAAATAAATCCATCTCCTGAAAAGTGCAGTATGAGGGAATGCTGTCTCCAGCAGGGTTCTTTATACCTGCCAAGGCCCACCAATCCCAGCATTTAGTGAATCCTGCTTTTGTCACAGATAAAGAACTTTCCCTGCTCTAAGTGGTAATTCCAATTTCTTAAAGATGTGTAAAGCTTCCAGATAGGAAATGGTTGGCCTGAGCATAGGAAATAAGCACTCACAGGCACAATAAATTAGCAAAAATGGTTTTATTACAGTCCTTGTCTGCAGTACAGTATAAACAATAAAAAACAACAAAGCAGAACATACAGGATATTCAGTTGTAGAAACAGTACAAACACTTGAAAAATGCCAGTGAAACTCCACAGAGCATCAGCATAGTCAGAATGTTTGTCCCACAGTAAAAACAAGTATCCAAAGCTTTTGTAAAAACCCACTGATATCAAAAGTCTCAATGTCAGCAGCAGCACTGGAGCCCTGAACCCAACTCCACACTCCAAAGGTGGGCAGCAGCCCCTTTGTGACATCCACTGGGAAATAGTTCCTTCCTATCAAATGAAGGAGCAAGGAATGTGCATTGACCACCCTGCTCAGTGGCACAGCCTGGGCTGCACAGCACAGAGCTGCAGCCCCAGCCCAGACTGGTTTCCTGAAAAGCAGCTGGATGTAATAACAAACCAGTACAGTGGAATTTCATTTCCTCTGGTTTTGCTGGCACTGATCCCACTCAGCCTCCTCAGGGCACAGGGGTTACAGTGGAGGGAGCCCTGATCCACAGGGAGGATGTTGGTTCCCACCTGGAGCCCTCTGATCCCCCAGATCCTCAACACCCCATTTTCCTGCCAGGAAAAACTCCAGCCTGTGAAACCCACTGGCCTTCCTGGAGGCAGAGTAAAAACTCCTGCTGATGTTGAACACACAGACAGGGCTGCCACTGTCTGATCCTGAGATTTAAATTAAGGTCTATATTTGAGGGACCCATTTGCACAATAAACATCATTTTCAGATGAGGATCAGCCATCTGATCAGACAGATCATAAGATAACAAGACCTTTCCTATTCCCTCTGTTCCTGAGCAAAAGGGAAGCTGTCACAAGTTCCCTGCTCCAACAGTGAATTTGGATTCTCTGGAGTAGTTCTTGCTTAGAGGGGAAGTGGATACAGCAGGAAGATACTCCATAGTAATTAATTCCAGAGAAGAATCACCACACATGGAGTTCAGAACAGCAGAACAACAGGTTGTCCCTCCTCACACAAACTGCCACAAAACCCATCCCTCCTCCTCCTCTGCACCAGCCTGGTCCTTCATTTCATCTTTGGGATTCCAGGAGGGATTTCTCTCTCAGATACATCCCAGAGGCTCCTGGATTCTCCAGAAAAAGGCAGGGAAAAAAAAACAGTACACCAACACTTTCAAAAGTCCACTGGATTTTTATTTCTCTTACAAAGGAAGTGCTGATCTGAGGAGGGGCAGCAATCACCTCCCCAGGGTCAGGAGGGACATGGGGAGGACAGTGTTGGTTCCACGGGATTTAGTCCAAGGTTTTACTCAAGAAATTCAGCACTTCAAGAAGTACAGAAACAGTGAGGATGCCTTCAGGTGAAATACCTGCACCTTCCAGGAGCTGTTTGACCCCAGTGCTGGATACAAACAGGCAATTCTTATCCAACCCAACTGGGAGAAGAAGCAAAAAGGATCCCTTTGTCCTTTTTGTTGGGTTGGTTTTCCCCCCCCTCTTTAACATACACTTTTTTTAGCAGTGGCTGTTACCCACTAAAGCTTTACAAATGCTGCTGGAAATCTTAAAACCCTAAACAGGAAAAAAAATGTACTTTAAGGAGCATGCAGGCATGAGCAGCTTGTATTTGAAATGTAAACTCAGATTTTATTTCACAAGGTTTACATCCCAAACTGAAGTGAGAATGAAGAAATAAGGTTTTCAGGAAAGAGGAAATGCAGGAAGTGGGATCCTGCTGTTCCAAGCAAAGCCAGCTGGGCCTGACAAATGAGAATCACAAACCAATACCTGACAAACAGTGAGATTAATTACAAATAAAATATGTGGCACAACTGCATAAAATGACACCTACTCACCTTCACAGTACCCAAAAAAACCAAGCACAAGCAGCCCAAAGCTGAAAATGATTTAACTATATGTTCAGGAGGAAGAGGGAAGACTCTCAAGGGGGGATGGAAAAAGGACTAAGACCTAAAAGACTAAAACCCTGCAGCAGTGGGTGTGACCTTGGCCTGAATGAGCAGGAGGAGCCCATGGCTTTGCCCTGCCAGGCTGTTTGACAGAGCACTGCTGCCAAGGAAAACAGCCACTCTACCGTGCAAATGCTTTAATTGGTCAGTTCAGAACGAGTTGATTTTTGCAAGAGTTCTGTAACAAAGCAGAAGCTGATAGACTTGGAAAAATATCAATAAAATTGAGGTATTTTCAAGTCCTATGAATCAGTTTCAAAAATCTGTACCACAGGAGTCACTGAAACAAAAAGGTGACTCCTCTGAGTTAATTAATTCTGGCTTAATAAACAAGATCAGCAGTGCCTCATTCACCTGCTCATTAAACCCTTCAGTGAGTGAGCCCTTGCACACAGGAACTGCACAGAGCAACTGCTCTGCAGGGGAGGCAGGGCCCTGAAAAGAGCTCAGCACATCATTCCTCAGAGCCAAATTCGAGGAGACACCAGTAAATGATTATTTTTCTCCTTGACACTTTACATTCATATTATATTACAGACTTTGTGCATGGAGTTGTGCTTTCAGTCCACACCAGCACAGAGAAGCCCAGAGCTCCTTGGTGTGGATTCTGCTGAATCCCATTCCCATTTGCCCCAGGCAGTGAACATTCATTACATTGTGTGATTAGAAGCTTCCTGGTTCTTGCCAGTGACTGCACCACAGGCACTGGGTACAGCTACCAAAAACACACAGTACTGCTCCCTGTTTGAAGGAAAACAATATTGTCCTACTCTAAAAATTGACTGTTCCAACTCAGCCAGAGACAAACAGAACAGACAGTGGAGAGAGGGCTGTACAAGTCCTGGTTCTGAGGACATGACTTACCACAGTTCTACCCAGAGAAACATCAATATGATGCTTCCTCTATTTTTTTTAAGAATACAATGTACCTGAATGTAAATGGGAGAGAAGGGGGAGAGACAAGGAGGCAACTGTTAGTGGTCAGCTATTCTGGAGAATCCAGACACAGAGAGATGAGACAGAGGCAGTACCACAGTGAAATCCAGCAAGAGCATTCTCTCCTTCTTTCCCATGGTGACATCACTTGGAAAAGTTGCTCATAGCTGAGAAAGCTCAGCCTTGGGAAGGATGTGAAATGCATTTGGAAAATGCTGGAACACAAACCACAGGAGCCCAGGCCAGGTGGCAGGTGCTGTACCTGGGCTGAACTCACAGATCCTTGGCTGTGTGTCTCTGACACTCCACACTGGTTGTCACTCAGGCCACAGTTATCCCTTCCTGCTCACTGCTGGCAGTCTGACAGCTAACTGCTGTCCTGTTCCAGCCCTGGCAGGAGCTGGCCTGGGGCTGGCCCTGTGTGCTGAGCACTCTCCTGCCAGTCAGACCCCCAGGCAACAAATCCTCCTCAAACTACAGGTGCTTCTACACCTCCAGCTCTACCAGCACAGTGAGACCCCCTAAGGACAAAAGCTGTTTCTGACTCTGAGCTGAAATCCACTTATTTTCTGCTCATTTTCTACAGTTTGTCTGATGCCAAGTCAGAGAGAACAGCCCCCCTGGAGGGGCTTGGCTGTCACCTTCCTGCCTCCAGCTGCTCCAGGCTGCAGCTCAACACCAGTCACACAACTGGGATTCAAACCTGAGCAGTTCACCACATTCTTTGGGTGCAACTGGATTTCCAGCACCTGAGCAGAGACAGCAAACATCCCACGGTGCCCATCCCAGGGGAACACAGGCTGCTCCTGGGCACACAGAGGGCTCAGCAGACCTGACAGGGTTGTTCAGCCTGAGAAACACACAGCATGAGCTGCAGGTGTTGCCAGCTCCCAGGGCTGCCATGTGGGTGGGGTTGGATGGGGTGAGTGCCATGCCTGGATGCTGTTCAGGGGGGTCAGGCAGGGCAGGGGAGGGAGAGGTCTGATGATACAGCCCTTGCACTCAGTGGTGATGGTGGAGAGGCTCTGGATGAGGATTAGGGAATGGAAAACAAAGGAAGAGCTGCAGTGGGAGCATCCCTTAAAGAGCCATTTGTAGACTAAAAAAACCTACCCATGCATGGGCTGAGTCCCTCTGACTTCTGTAAGAACCTTCTCTCTCCTCAGCTGCAGCAGTGGCCAGAGCAGCCTGAGGATCTTCTGTTTTCCAGTGCATTTACTCAGCATCAGCAGGACAAGTCCCAGGGTAATGTAAGGATAACACTTAAGTGAGGAGATGCTCAGTCAGAGATGCAGCTTTCCCCCACTTTGTCTCATTTTTACATGTTTTTGTTTCTTTCACATTTCACACTTCCCAACACCTGACATGTGGATGCTGATGGGAAGTGGTTCTGAAGTGATCAAACTTGACTTTTTCTACTTGGACAAGAGATTGTTACCACCATGGGAGGCTGAGCTGCCTTGAAGGAAAGGGAAGAATTTGCTATTTAAAAGAAAAGTGATTGAATAAGAGTTACTNCATCCATTTGGTGACAGAACCAGCCCACAGATGGGGCTCAGGGGCTGGAGCAGGAACATTCCCAGTGTTTGGGACCACTCTGAGGACACACAAACCCACCCTGAGCCTGGCTGAGCCCAGCCTGACCCCTCACAACCAAATTCTGTGTAGAGGTCACTGCCTGCTCTACACTGAACTGCAGGGGCTGATGCATAAAACACCACATATTACTCCTACTTTTTAGGGCAGAAAGTCTCTGCAAGGCTCTCTCATCTCACAAACACACTCCCATTGGTAGCAGCAGCAGAGCAAACACAGGAAAAAAGGATTTAGTATGTGAGCAAAGCCTTTGTCACCAAACTCACTTATCAGGTCATTTCTCCTGACATGCACAACTGCCTCTGCTCTCACTGTCAACACAAATGGGCTGATAAACAAACACAAAAATGGTACTTAATGATCTTGAAGGCAGTACCCTGACATTTGAAACATGCACCTCCTTCAGACAGGAGTGATGGAGCTGCCAGGGCCAAACCATGCTGATAAAAAGGACTCGGGTGTAGAAAGATGAGATAATCCAGCCCAAGTGTCAGTTCCATTCCCAGAACCAAATCAGGGATCCATCCCTGGGGCTGCCAGTGCAGTGAGATGTCAGAAAATCCAATCAACTCTTAGTGCTGAGACCCCTGAGACCACGAGTCAGGCACTGGCATGGGAACAAGGATGAAAAATCCAATGTATCAATTGACTCTTCAGCATTTTGGAAGTGCACGTGTCCAACTCTGTTCCCAAGTCACACCTTCCCTTCTGGTTCCACAAACACACAAATTTCCATTAAACACCGATCCAGGAACGAGGGAATGTTTTAGCCCTGGGAATGGATGCAAACTGGACTGTCTGAAGTTCCTGTTTGCATTTTAGGTGCCCCCTAGTGGGGCTGGGCAAAGAGCACTACAACCAAACTAAGACAGTAACACCCTCCTAAAAAAAGTTTTACAAAATCTATGGCCACAATATTCTTGATTCTTGATGCTGGCAATGTGCACATTCCATTTTCATTCACAGCTGCACCTGTCTATGTGCACGTTCTGCACTTTTTCCTTCAGCACATTTACATCCAATTACCAATTTAGTGCCAGATTTGACTGGGCCTGTCTTGCACTGAGCTGAACTGACTCAGAACTTCAAACACAGTAGAAAATGCCACTTGTCAGAGAAGGTTGGAGAATCAGTCTCAAAATAAATAACCATCCCCAAGAATATTATGGCTTGGAAGAATTTCAATAACTTGAGTCCCTGATGCTTGCAAAAGGAAAAGGCCTTTGGAAATGCACTCACATCAATATTTTTACCTTTTTTGAATAAAAAATATATAGTATTTATAAAATAAAGAGAGCAGGCCAAAGAAGATTGGCCAGAATCACTCTATAAAACTGTTCTGTTAACTCTGTAAATTAAACTTATAAAGCCTTGGGACATCTGGACAGCAGGATTTCTGGAGAAGCACCCCTTGAATGCAGATTCCAATCAGACAATACTTCCTGATGTTTTCTCATCTTGAAGATCCACATGTTTTCTGCCCCTCACAACTGAAGTCCATGCCAAGAGAAGGGATGTTGGCTCCTGAGAGGAAGCTAAAATTTAAAGCAAGAAAAATGTGCAACTATAACACTGTTGTGATGAGCAATCAATGATCCAGTGTGGGTGTTTTAAGTCATAAAGAACAACACAGAAAATGTTGGTTTTGCCTCCCCCAGAATGGCAGAATTCAGTGCTCACTGTTGGCAGGCACTGCCCAGGCACTCCTGGCTCTGCCCCTGCTAAAGCCAAAACCTGCCCAACACCACCTCCCCATTTCCCTGGAATGCTGGATTGGAGAGAAATAAAGAGAGAAACACTGACCTTTCTGGTCAAGCTTTAGAGGCTGCTTTTCACACTGCTATGTCTCCCTTTCTATGGAAAGGGATGAGGATTCACCAGAACCTGTACAATGAGAAACAGAGCAGTCAGAGGTAAGTAAATCTGGTTTTCTCACTGAATATGGAAGTGTTTTTTTAAAAATCATTCCAAATAAAAATAGATAACCACTTGTCAGAGACAACTGAGCAGCTGCTTTTAAACTGAGATTACTCTATTATTGTCTTTATGTATTTCATAACCATGGCACAAGCTTTAAAGCCACAAAGACAAATAAAGATCTTTCTGATTTAATGCAACATTTCAGGTCTTTCTGATTGACAATTACACTGGTTTAGTTGTATTGTGTAAGAGAGAATCTCACTATTTCAGCTGGAAGGGATCCATAATGAATATCTAATTCAACTGCCTGTAAATGTCAGTTATTTTATAAGCACTATAAATTGTGGGACTTCATATAAGCTCCAGATCATATTCTGGGGTCTGATCTACCCAAAAATCATCTCCCTGTCAAATGTTTTCACATGGAAGAATTAATGATTTATTCAGAGAATTCCTACTTTGTAAAAGTTACAAGAAATTCTGACTCTCTCTTCAAGGAGTTGTTTTGAGCATCATAAAAAATGCACAGAGATGCCACAGTTTGTTACTAAAGCAAATTTTCTTTTTTGAATCAATTTGTGTTGCCTTGTAACTGTCAAAATGTACAGAGCACAGCAGGAAGAGCAGGGAGTTTTGTCACACACAAATGTGAATTTATTAAAGGAGTTCATCTGAACTTCAGCCCTATGGACCAGAGGCTGGAGATTGCCTTTTCCCAGCAGTAGCTGAAGTCTGTCTGTTGTGCAGTGGAATAACCTGAAGAGAGAGGTGAGACCTCAGCAGAGCCTGGGCAGCAGGTCCTGTGCTGGGAGGGTGACAGAGCTCATGGCACAACGTGGGTATGAAAACATTCCCAGGAAAAGCTTCTGTCACCCCTTTGCCCAGGGCTAAATCCTCCTCACAGGGTCCCAGACAGGGACATTCTGCAGGGGAACATCACCAGCAAAACTTCTGAACACTCTTCTGAGGCAACAAAGAGCACAAGTCTGAAAACCACCTCTCTGATGTTGGATCCACTAATTACAAGTAACCTGAGAGTTAATTCACACTTTCACCATTCCTTAAAGGGAAAAGCAGAGTGGGATTTCCACATTTATCTTAAAAGAACCTGTGAATGGCATCTTTCCTCCACAGGAAAGAAAAGGAGCCCTTGTTTAACCTCCTGACAGGATTTCTAAACCCTCAGACGTGGTGACTGGGGCCTCTGACAGGAATCCTGGTATTCCAGTACATACTGCACTCTCCAGAGACCAAAGCCTGGAGGTAAAGATCCAAGGAGGGGAAAAATCAAGTTATAACAGAGAACTGCAAAATCATTAAACTGATTTTGGATCTAACAAAACCCATCAGAGGAGGTATATAAATTCTGTTTTATAATAGGATGTCCATAGCACAAAAGGGATCTTTGAACTTCAGAAACTGATCAAATTTACTGTACAAACACACAGCTCACCTAGAACTGCTCCCAGCACATCTATGTTTTTGATGGAGATCAGCACATCAGATCAAGCATCAAATGAACCCCTTTACTCTTGGAATGAAGCTGCACAAAGCACAAAGCAGCTTCCTAAATGTGTCCCTGCACTCAGGTGTTTGCATGGCCATTTTCATACACCCTCATAGGATAAATGCACTTCTAACAAATGTTAGGATTCTGTTTTGCAGGCACCACTCTGTGTCCCAAAGAATTGCACTGCATGCAGCAACTTTTACAGGGAAACACACTCAGTTTGTGGCAATTTCAGTTTCTCCCTGCAACTTGTAACACCCTCTCAGTTCAATCACTTCCAAGTAGAAAGCTACTAGAAAAACAAAAAAGTTGGGCTTCTTTTTAGTCTGTTCTCATTGGTGAAGTCAGAGCTGCCCAGGGACTTAACCAACACCAATTTTTATTGGCAAACTCTTAGAACTCATCTGTTAGGTCAAGACACAACCAGTTGTCTGCAGTCACCTTACCCTGCGGCTCTTCATCCATCCCATCCTCCTCCCACTGCTCCTCATTTGCCAGCAGAGGGTTCTGAGCTTCACTGGATGCTCTCATGGGGAAGAAATGTCCATCCCCCTGGCTGCAGGGAAAAGGCAGAGACAGACACTGCAAGTGCAACAAGGGACTCCAAGGGATGACAATCTCAACAGGTTTTAACTGCAAACTTTCCTGTTGCCTGTATTTCCCATATTGACTCAAAGTTTTCTTGAAACTGTGAAAAGCCCCCTGTTTGTTTGCCAAGGCTTCACTGCAGAGCAGTTTTGCTCCTCAACCCCTTCAAGATCACTGGAGAACAAAAGTTCAACTCTAAAGCCTGCAATGAAGGAATTTCTATTATAACTTTAATGTGCTAATTTGATCAAATAATTTGGATACAGAAAAAATATAACTAACTTGTGGGCAGGTAGATGTGAGAGGGGACATAAGGAAAATGTTTCTGAAAAAGGAGCAATTTAATGCCATAGGTGTAAATTTATCAATTGATACCACAGATTCTTCAGGGCAGAAATCACACATCTGTGTTTGAATGACACCCAGGAGAAAATGGCCCCAATCTTACTCAGATGTTACTGAAAGACACAGACCCCCCCTTTCCTGTGACCTAAGCACAAAATGGGAGAAGCTGTGATTGCATCAGCTTTTAGCACTGGCTTGGTGACTTCTTACCTGGAGGCAATAGGCAGCAACCAGAGCTTTTTTTCTTCTCCAAACACTTGCTGAAGATTCTTTACAAAGCCAAGATTGAATCCATTTTTATCTGGGCCATTTTGGAACACTGGAGTTGAGAAAGCCTCTGCACAGAGATGCCATTTCAGTGAAAAAATGAAAATCAATGGGATTTAAGAGATTATATAGATACAGCACTACAAATATGAACAGAATTTAAAGGTTTTTTTCATTTTACAAGGCCTGTAAAGACTTTCCAACTGAAGGCAGGAATTTGGTTGTGCAAATGTCCCTATGGAACAAACCACTGAGCCTTATGGAACAGCCAAACCAAACCTTAATCTAGAGAATAAAAGTTCTTTTTATGAGACCTGCTGAAATTCAGTGGGGAAAAATTTCTAAGTAAAAAAATCTGCATAATTAAGCAGGTGGATATTCAATGCATATTCTAGAAGCAGCACCAGAGATTGAAATCACCCCATTCATTAATGGTATAATGAACAAGCATTAGGAACAAACAAATGCAAATAGACCCTCTGGTATGGTGAGGCATAAAATTAAGAAAAGAGAGGGGAGGAGAACCCAGAGTGCCTTAGAAACAATTTGATTTGAATGGAAGCTGCTGCACAGGTCTGGTGCTTTGGGTTAGATGAGCCTCAGTGCCCCATTAAATAAGTTTTGAAGTTAATGACTAGACAAAACCAGAATATTGCACACTCTTGATAATGCCTGTTTTGTTATAGAACTTTATCTAAAAAGCTTTAAAAATTGAACAACATTTATTGGAGGAAAGACAAAGAAACTACTCAGCAAAATCATTCTGTTCTAGAGAATTGGTTTGGGTTTACAGCCATAACTTCTTTGCCTTTATCAATGGAGATGGACATTGTTTCCCAGTCTCACTAAGCTGCTTTAGGATGCACACCAGCAAATGAACATAACAAACCATTGTTCCTGAAAAGCTGCACTCATTTAACAGCAAACACAGTTATATATGCATAAGATTTTTGGAATTGGACTTTTACACTTTGAGGCTCTTGTTTCCCTAACAATGCTTTTGTCACACCAGTTAATAAATGCAACTCATTTGAAGTGACAAATTTCTGCAGCTTCCTGCCACGATCTTAAATCCTTCTCCCCTCATAAACCAGCAGAAATGCACAGAAATAGAACAAATGCCTTTTTATCTTTTTTTCTTTAGTTCTTCCAGCACTTTTGGTGTGTCTTACTAAAAGATGAGAGACACAAGGGCCTTACCTAAAGTGGACCTGTTCCTGCTAACAAGCCAGCAGTGGTACCCAAAGAGAAACACAAGGCTTACAAAGAACATGATTGCCACAAAGAGCAGGAAAAGGATGTGGAATTTGGAACGTCCATTAGTCAGTTCACCCTGCAAAGAAAAACAACACAGAACAAGTGACAGGAATAAATTAAAGCTGGAAATTCTTTGTTCTTAGAGAGAAGAAAGAGAGCTTCTAAAACTCTATTGGGAGTTCTCAAACTTTTATAGACAAAAGTCAACTTTACCATAAAAAGCAAGAAGAAACAAAGAAATGATGTGGTTCATTTCCCCTCCTGTACCCAAAGCACAACTCTGTGTGTGCATCAGAGCCAGCACAACCCCAGCTTCCCACCTGGGCACCAGGAACATGTCCTGTGCCCACAGGGAGAGGAGCAGGCAGGAGCTCTTGGAGCCCTGTTTCTGTTCTGCTGAGTTTCCTGTGCATATATTGAAATTCTGCATCTCTTGCAGGGCAAGGCAGGCCAGGAGAGCCTGTGCAGAGCTGCAGCTCCTGGCTGTGTTAGAGCTGAGCAGGGAGGGGTGGGAAACTTTAAAAGCCAAGTGGGACCTTACAGGCAGAAAAAACACTCATTTCCTTCTAGAGCAGGAGAGTCAAGTGCCAGAGGTGCCCAGCAGCAGGCTCTGGGCATGTCCAGGGAACAAAAATACTTCCCAGCCTTTGCTCATCCCAAAGGAGCAGCAACAGCTCACGGCTGGGCCTTGCTGAGCATGAGGAACAATGAATGAACAGCAAAGTTCAGGTATTTAAACACAGAATCAGCAGCAGAGGGGACAAAAACTAGAGGCCAAAGGCCAGTCCCTCACTGGAGCTGTCCCCTGGCACTGCTTGCACACAAGTGATTATTGATAAGGTGACTTTTTACTGAAAAGACTGAATTAAGTCCATTTTTAAATTGAGAAAGGAGTCCTCTGGGGGTAGAAAAAGAACAAGGGATACTGCCTTTTTTTTCCTTCTCTTTTCAGTAAATATGTACAGATCAATGCCAGGATGTTACTTATCAATTCCAAACATTCTGAGAGACACACATGCAAACACAAGAACCAGAGAAGGATATAACCTTTCCAGAAGCTAATCCACAGTTTGGAATTCCTGAAGTCTACCAGCTCTGTGCATTTTGGACATATAATGGGAGCTTTGGAATCAAAAGGGGCCCAGGAAAACACATTAAGGGAGAAATGCAGCCCCTCCACTGACTGAGAGCAACAAGAGAGACTAAACCCCACCAGACTCACAGGAGATGAAAAAGTAGCTGGATTTCACAACTTACTGTCCAATACTTAATGAAATACTTGAAGACTGTTGCAGCAATATACAAGCAATACAACAAAGAATAGGCTAAGAACAGTAGAAAGAATTTGTAGTTAGAAAATCCAATGCAGTTATTCACCCTAGAGGACAAAAGCAAAGTCGAAATCAGGATTTGTGCAGCACAAGGTTGTTACACAATGAGCACTTTGGGGGCTTTATTAAGTCTCTGACAACAGAATTTGCCAACAACCAGCTCCCCTTAGTGGCCAAAAGAAAGAGAGAAGTGAAGTCTCTGCTTTTCACTCCAAACCAGTTCATGTTTCAGGCTTGGGGCCACTGGTGTCCCAGAAACAGGAGCCAATTCCTCAGCTCTGGCTCTTGTCTGCAAAGGGAATCAGCTCTGGGACTTCTGTGCTACTTTACCCACGTGCAAACCTCAGGAGCCACATTCACCACAGCCCTACAAAGGAACAAGGGGGTGCAGGGACACACAGTGGCTGTTTGGCTCAGAGCTCAGCAGTGGAAACTCCTCTACAATGTCATATTACATGGGGGGTTCAGGTGGGGAAATGTTTGTGGTGCTTCTGATTTATGAAATCTTCCTTTTTTTAAAAAAAAAAAGGAGGAATTTAATAGACTTAGTGTCAGCAGTTCTCAAGAAGGGCAAAGCTCAATTCATCCATGCACTTTTCTGCACTGATTGTCTCTGACCAGGCATCAGCTCAGAAAGAATCCACATGCAAATGTTACTGTTGAAAACATCCCCAAGTGCAGCTGAAGTGATAACAGACCCCAAAATAAAGGCTGAGCTTAAGTTCCTTTCAAATATGAATAATAGTTAAAGAGTGAATTATTAGTTGGGGTTTAATTTTATCATTATCATAGGTTTTCCACACATAGTTCATAAAACAAATATGAATGATCTGTCTTTCAAAATATTCAACATTCCAGGCAATTTCAAAGTGTAATTATTTTATAAACTTCCCAACATAAAGGGATGGATGGCCTATGATGAGAGAGGCATACAGACATGTGGCAGAAATATACATAAAGAGCCTTTTCTTTCAGAAAGCCACACACCAGTATCTAGGACATACCACGGACAGTGATGATCCATTTTTAGCACACACCTGCAAAAGGACAAAAAAGAAAGTTGGAAGATTTTTAAATGACACTTAATTGCCAACTGCAGAGCAAGAGCAAAACCTCCAGCTTTTGTGAGATTTCTACACATGAGTCTGTCTCTAAGTTTTTTAAGGCAGGACTCTCATTCCTTTTTCAAGACCAACTGATGTCCTTTGTTCTTCTCTAGAAAAAGGGACAAGAAAATGATTTCTGTGCTATGACACCGTTGGCTGCAGCTGAACAGAGGCCCTTGGGTACATTTATGAGCAAAAAGACCCCTGAAGGAGCAGCCCATGCCCAGACCCTCGTGGGGACTGTGTTCAGGCCAGAGAAGAGCCCCCATGACTTACACAGCACACACAGAGCAGTGGTGGCAGCGGTCAGGTTTGATCAGCTGGCATCTGTCACAGAACCGAATACCTGAAAGCAAAGACAGGTCAGTACCAAAAATGGAAAAGTGGCCTTTTTTTCATTTCCTAACTATTCACACTCTTTATCACCTAAGCACGAGTGTATTTGCTGCTGTTTGCTGCCAGGTCACAATCAGATAAGCAATGCTCATAATTCTGCTGGAGACGTGCAGAGAGGGGGAACAATCCTCGCTGAAATCACAGAATCACAGACTGG
>VYZS01073334.1:0-13634 GCA_013400695.1 Neodrepanis coruscans
AATTTATGGTAAAACCACGACAGGTTTTACTTCTAAAGCACCTCAACTCAGCCCTGCTGCCCACTGAAAGATGCTAGGACAAGTGCTGATCTGAAACTCAACCCTCCCCCAGAATTCATCACAAAACAACAGTTACCCATTCCAGAATATTGTATGGCAGACATAATAAGAAGAAAGAAAATATAATTTTATTTTGGACATCAACTGGGGACAGGGGCAGAAGGCATGGTGCTTTTGATGGTGAACATGAATCAGCACCTGCAATGACAGAGTCAGAGATAAAACATATGGTCTGATAAAACCATAAAGGCATGAACCGGTAAGATTTTGTTCCTTTTTCTTTGAGGGACACAGTCAAGGAATTCTATGTTGCCTAGAAGACAGAGCTAGTGCTGACATTGGTGACAGACTAGCTCTGGTGCCTTATCCCCATGGATAGGGAGAGCCCTGTGTGCGTGCAGAGTTGTACAGTGCCCCTGTGCCATGCAGCAGTGCTCACTGGGAGACCCCAGGGAGCTGCCATGGAGTTGTTCCCAAACCCTACACAGCACCATCCCTACTTGTCCCTCCCTAGCAAGCTGGGCCAATTTAGCACAGTGTTCAGAGTTGGGAAAGATGGACAGCAGAGCCTGGGATGCATTTGGGCTTCCTGGCTGCCTGTGCCTTCCTTTGTCGTTTCTTTGGTCGTTTTCCAACAGCTTCTTCTCTCTTCCTCCTTTGGATTCATTATTATGCTTTGCTGAAAATGTGGTTTGCAAACTGTTATTGACATGGATGCACCAGCTTGAATTAAGTCTTTTCCAGCCAAATTTCCCCAGGTTTCTACATCTTACTTCCATGCTGTAGGATCTGAAGTCCTTCTAGGCTCCCACCTCTCAATAGTTCTGTCCTCACATTCAACAGCAATGTCTCCTACCAAAACAAACACATTTAATTGCTATAACTAAGTGAATCTTACAATACTCACTTCCTAAAAGACATCTTTTCTTTTTTAAGATGAAAGCTTAGAAATACAAAAATCTGAACTATAAGAAACAAACATTTGTGTACAAGAAAATAGAATATATTTAAATGAGACAGGTTTTACTTATGCTCACTGATACAAGACTCATTTAACATTGATTCTCATTTAATATCAATTCTCATTTAACAGTAGTGAATGTCAGTCGCTAAGAACTTTGTTAAGAAAGAGCAGCAAACTTGAAGGCACTTGCTGTAGCATAAAATTCTGGTGTTATATGGGCAAAACTACCTCTGAGCAGACTGGAGTCAAGTACACAGCCTTCAACAATCATGAGTTTTCCCTCAAATCCTTGCCTAATCTGTCCTTCCACAGCATTACACCTCTAACAGAACTAAATAACTTCAACTTACCCAACGCTATGCATGATTCCTCAGCAAAATTATCTCTGCTGGCCCTCATGAGGATCTTGTGCTAACAGATGTCCTCTTTGGATATCCTGGTGACTTCATCACTTCTAAGAATCATGAACCAGTCAAGATTTGGACACAAGTTTTTAAATAATTCTTATGGATAAGTATTAATACACTGAAGATACTCAATGCCAAATGCCTAATTTTCACTAGACTTTCAATAACATCAGTTGCGTTACAAGTAGGTTTTTCAGCAGGAGTATGGCTTGCACAATCAATAACTGAAATGCAAGGAAAAATTATAACCCAATAAAAATTGAAAGCAATAAAACTGTGATAATTTCATTTCAAAAGACACTCACTGAAGATGAAAAAACCCCAAGAGTACAAAATCTAGACACACTTTATATTAAAAAATAAAGGGACTTCCAGAGTTTAATGCATCACAACATCCAAAAAAACCAAAAAGCAAAAAACACAAAGAAAACTCAACAAAAAACAATCCAGAAGTATTCTGAAGGATGGGGATTTTATTTGATTACATTAACTCTATCAAGGACTATAGAAAACTGTGTCAGAATACACTGTGGTGAAAATTACATGGCAACTCAGTTAGGCTCACAAAAGTAATTTCTAGCATTTTATCCATCGACCAAACTGAAGGCTATTCGCAAATTACAGTGAATATTATTCGTTGCAGTACTGCTCATTAGCCAGGGAAACACTTTTGATTACTATTATAAAGGCAATCAGTAGCAAAGAATTTTAACTTCTCAGTAATAATTTTGCATTTTACAGTTTCATTTCCTCAGGAAAAAAATTAAAAGTACAAAATAAGACTCTGAAATATATATCTGAAAAATAATTTTCAAATTCTCATTCCCTGTAGTCTATCTTATATTAGCATTAAAAGAGTTACCAAACACAAAAGAACTTCCAACTTTTCCTTCAGCTACAATATGGCAATGCTAATTGGTACTTAAATGTCCACTAATACAGTAAAGTTTAGCTTGTTTACTTTCCAATTCATTCAATAATGACTTCAAGCTTTCTGGAACTGTTCTCAAAAACTGTTTCAGACAGAGTTAGAAAATATCCCCTTTACCTAATACTTCCGTTAAAATAAAGTCACATGGGAACCAAAAGCTGAGTGATATTAAGCTGTCATACATAAGTATGCTAAAATTTCTAGTTCATCTTCCCAACTAAGTCTGTTTTATTCCAGTTACAGAAATCTACAAGAAACCTCTGACGAAAATGTTGTCTACCTTAGCATCACCATGTAGCATATAAATTTACCAGTATTGATCAGAAGACAGTTAAGCTCCTAAATTGCTCACAAGAGTTCCATGATAGGGGTAAGTGTACACTGTACATATAGACTAGAGCAGATGCTTTTGAGTTTTGTTTAGAGAGAGAAGGGTGTAGTTTACTTACCAAAGAAAAAACTAACAAGTGATACCAAAAGAAAAAGTCAGGGCCAAGAATTAAAACAAAATTTCAGTAGGAACCATCACTCTGCAGATTCCATCCTGCTTCAAGTACATCCAGCAAAATCCACTCACTCTTCCAACAAATAGTGCTGAAACTTTTCTGTTACAGAATCACGTAACTACAGAATCATAAATGTTGGAAAATACCTCTAAGATCATCAAATCCAGCTTTTGGCTGATGATCACCTTGTAAACTAGACCATAGTTTAACAACCCTTTCCATTAATAAATTCTTCCTGATATCCAACCTGAAATCTTAATCACCTTTTACTAGTTTTGATTGCTAAAACAGAAGAAAAATATTTTTCCTTCCACAGCAACCAAATTGAATGTCAACACTATGTCCTGTAATTTCTCCACTAGTCCTCACCCATGACCGCACCTGCATCTTCCAACCCCTTCCTTGGCAGTTTTCAACAAATTTGAAATGAATATTTATTGGTACTCTGGCCTATTGGCTCACGAAGTTCAACCACTAGCAGAAGAAAAAGTATTGCTGACCTGCTGCTGTACGACGTCATTACATTATTTTTATAAATCTGACGCCTGAGACTTTGCTACGGAAGACCTAGAGCGGAGAGGAATGCCCTCGAGCTCACTGGAGCTGTCTGCTGTGAAGACTTCGGTCCCGACAGCGACGGTCTGTGGTGGCGGGAATGCGGGTCCGGGAACAGCGTAGGAGTGCTCGGGCAGCAGCTTCTGCTCTAACACACGGATGAGTAGCAGCACAATAGGGCAGCGCACACCTAAATGAAGTAGCAAACACCTGTGATACGTACATTTCCAGCTATTGCTGCTAGTTATCTAGGTAGGCGCTACTCACAAACCGGTGTCAGAGCTAAGGAGAGCACAGCCCTCACAGAGAACAGAAGCCCTCCCGGACCGCAAGTCAAAGAACTTTGTGCAGAGTGAAATTTTCAGAGAGCTCAGCCTTTGGCCAAGCACAGCTCTACCCCTCAGTGATTTCCCGGAGGGGGCAAATGGTAGATAAGGGGAGTAGGAAATTACAGCAGCCATAGGAAAAACAAACCTACAAATTGCTGTTATGACTTATGTCTCTTCATCGCCGGATTACATCAGTGAGGAGACAGAAGGGCCTATGTACGCCTCACACTCTCTAATGACCGGAACACAGGGTAGGGAAGTTCGGAGCGGGCTCTCCGGCTGGGGCCCCCCTCCCCGGTCCCCGCTGCCGGCGGGCAGCGCTTCCCCGGCAGGTCGCCAGAGCTCCGCGGCAGCTGCGCCAGCAGTGTCCTCAAAGGCGGGTCCGTCAGGCGGCGTGCCACCAGCCGGTAATTACAACAGTCGAGAGAGGTGTATTTATTGGTTATTTCATGCAGAGGCGTGCAAGCCTGGGTGCCTGACGCCTGGATATTCCACAAATCCCGCGCAACCACGGGACTTTCTGCACCATCATTTATACACAGAAATTCAGAGTTAGTAACTTCCTAAGCACAGCCCCTCTGTCATGATCCGTTAATAATTTCCATACAAGTTACATAACCCCAGCTATCTTCCACACATGCTCAGGGGAAGGGTCTTTACCTGGGCAGGGGCTTTTTTGACCTGTAGGCGTGATTTTTAGTATTGTATTGGACACAGTCCAGCTACAGGACGCACGCACCTTGAGTATTTTGCCAAGTTAGCGACGTATACATAGACATACATCAACATCTCGATTTATTGCATCCTTAAATATTGTTAGTTCCTGGATGTCCTTGACTAGGGAGTGCTAGCTGCTCCCTGCTCCACTGATTAGTCTCATGTCCTGCTGATTAGGCTTGAAAGTATACAAAGATCTTACATCACAGAACACCCTAATTTAGGATAATCTCGACATAGTCCACATTTTGCACCAGGAGGGCAGGCCCGCCTTGCCCTCAGACCAGCCCTGTGTGGGCACGCTGCCGCCGCCGGCCGTCGCTTTCTCCCTCATCCATGATGCTCGCCAGGAATGAGCAGTCGGAGCCGGCAGCGAGAGCGGGGTCAGGCAGCTAGTGGGGTTCACTGACTCCAAGGCTGAGTCCCGGCACTGTCCAGGTTGTGAAGAGGTGTCCCACAGCGAGGAGCCTCTGCCGATACCATGGGAGTCATGTGGGATCACAAGAGCTGCAGTCACATATGTCAGGCTGTGCTGTCTTGCCGTGTGATCCTTGAGATCCCATCCAACCCCAGCCATCCTATTTACATATATGTTAGGTTAGACGTCCTGTAAGGCAAACTTTCTTTATTTCAGAGCTCACTAATCCGATTTCGAAAAAGCAAGGGAGGCAAAAAGGAAATAGTAAATTCATAATGATGTTGTTTGATAGAGATACAGCCACTGGACTGGAGTGTAGCTTTATGGTTTTATAGCAGCTTTGAGCACGGTGCGTTACTAAAATGCTACACCACCAAGTTTGTGCCGTCTCTGGGTTGCTGATAACTGTGAATTTTCTTCTCCTACTGACTCTTTCTGTTGGCTAAGGTAAGTTTTGAAAGGACACAGCTCATTACATTTTGGCCTTTAATTTCACTTAACTATTGTGAATTTTATTATCTAGTCTATGCCTGTACCCCCGGCCCCCATCCTGAGAGACTGAGAGAGGGATTCTTCAGAACACAGGATATATTGTTACAGGCAGGACATACCCATGTACACCACTCAAATAAAGTAGAGTCAAGGGAATTCATAACAACTGCCAGAAATAAACAGAAGATCCATTATGTGAAAACAAAATATGTTGCTCAGGAGCCATCCATCCTTGAAGAAGAAGACTGAGTTCTTCAAATCACATAATTTTGTCAGTTTCAGAAGTTGTTCCTCTCATGCCAAAGTGCCTATTGGAATAAGATTTGACCTTCTCAAAAAGCAATGAATAAGTATGTTTTTTTCAGCCACTGCCACTGCCTATGAAGCCCAGAGCCACACTATGCAGAAGTCACTTCAAACCAGATTTTGAGAAGCCCCGCAGCCAGGAAGGAGCCATCAAGAAGACAGAGAGAGAATTAAAACGATGGGTAAGGAGCAGAGGCAGCAGGAAGAGAAAGAGAAGAGAAGGGAGTTTTTCTCATGTTATAAAAGGAAGCACACTTGGAAAAAAGGTCTGCTGCTGCCTAGTTTTCCAGTGGAGTGTGAGGGGGTAGGAGGTATGAGGAGAGTAGGAAATATGAAATCTCATCCCCAGAGAGAGAGGTGTGCTGGCATACTCCAGTGGAAAGACCAGTTACAGTGTTGATGAGAAGCAGCATAATTAATAAGGTTTTCAAGGCTGCCTGCACTTTACTGGGCTGTAAAGTGGCAGTCCTCCAAGTGTTAAAGCTTAAGGAATACTTTCTCCAGCTTGCCACCTAAACCTCCTCTTTCCTAATAAGAGGTCCCCAAAGCAAATTCCAGGGAAAGGCTTTTGTCCCCCTACTACTAGTGCCAGGGGCACCACTGCTGCCACGCCTGCCTTTACGTAGCAAGTAGGTTCTGGTAGATGGCAAGGTGGAGCATAGAGGACAAAAGCCTCCCTAAAACTGCTTCATAGCAAGAATTAGCTGCTGCTCTCTTAAAGGCTCAACATCTTCTAATCCTAATATGTTTTGTGCTACAGACTGGTTTGCCCTCCTCACCTACAGAAGGCTTATGATATGCATGCACTGTTGTCTGCCACAAAGAACTTGTTGACCCCAAAAGAAGTTATATGAAGCCCCTGCCTTCTGGTAGGAAAGTGGCCTGGACTCCAGGAGGGTGGCTGCTCATGCCCAGCTGGTGGCACTGTGTCTTCATCAGTCTGCCTGACTAGAGAAGAGAAGTGGGTTACCTGCCTGTTATCAATGCCTAGAAGGAATGGTCCATAACCTCATTTTTTCTGCTAGTTAATACTAGTTTGCCGAACAGGATACTGGGAACTGAAAACTTTGCAGTGAAGGAACCTCTTGTGCAGACAGAGACTGCAATGCAGTGGGTGCAATGGAGTAGAGGCTGTGACATGGACAGCAGTCCTGGCTCTCCTGCTGGGAGCTGTGTATGGTCTGAATGCTTGAGCAGAAGCTGATGACAGCCCACACCAGCTCCGACTACACCCTAGCATCATCAGCACTCTCCTGTAAAGAAAGAGATACACCCAGTTCTGTTCCACTTCCCCATGGTGCCTACTGAACCCTGCTGCAACAAGCTGGAGATTTCCCATGCTTATGGTAGTCTGCTGGCTCACTCCACAGGATGGGATGGCTACCCTGATCAGTGAAGAAGCTCCACAGTGTGCTCCTCTGGAAGTGTGCAGATGTTGCCAGAGACCTGCAATGGAAGGTCTCTGCATCTGTACACTTTGCACACCTTCCTTTACAGAAACAGGTGACTGCTCCTATTGTAATTTTGATCTGCCTGGCTTGAACAGCCTACCATTTGTATTTATTTGTATGCTTGGTTCAGAGAGCAGTAACGGACGAAGGCTCTGACCTTTTAACTTTTCAGATCTTGTAGAAATTTCTGGCTGCACAGAAGTGGATTTGCAGCAGGAAAAAAAAAACAACACAGCACAGTTTGACTTGATGAGCCGTTAACTGTCCTTAAGCACGAGAAGCTGGTGAACGTGAAATGGGTGTTCTAGCCCTGTCCTACATTTACTGTAACTGAAACTCAAAGGTAGCAGATCACCTTTGCCCCAAACACTAATTTTCTGCTACCTCTTGGAGAGCAATAACCTCTGGTGCATCACTTTGGGTTTCAGTCTGATAAACTAGGAGGAGGCAAGGACAGGATCTGGGGGAGGACAGGTACTGTCAATGCCAGTGCCCTGTGTACCATCTCCTGACTCTGGGCTGGGCCAGTTGGAAAGAGAGCTTCTTATCTGTTTGTGCTTCTCACAGCACTCATAGGCTGGCTGCATCCAGTACAGAAATCACACCAGGTGTGTGGACCACAGGCTGTGGAGGGGACAACTGCTGACACAAGTCAGCCCTGCCTTAGAGGAGGAGGGAGATGAGGGGGTCAAAGTGTTGACATCTGTCAGAAGGTCTCATCAAGTTGGCAATAATCCTTAAGGCGAGAGAGTAAAAAAGCTCTCACTTATCCTGGCACAGTGAGCCTGCCCACAGAGCAGGCTCGAGGGGCAGAGGAGGCACTGAGAGAACAGGTCACAGGAAAAGTCATTGGAGGCCTGACCACTCAGCTGCAGCAGCACATCATATATTGGAACAGAGGTGTACAGAGCTGGAGCTGGTCCAAGAGGTGCCTTTGTAAATTGGAGACTTCATTGCACTGGGATTATTTTTGGGTGAAAGATTTCATGCCATGGGCTCTCAGGAAACAAAATGCTCTTTGCTGTCTTTTAGAAACCTAGAATATATCTAAAAGGGAGCAGTTTGCTCTTACAGGAGAAACTAGAGGAGAAAAAAATGTTGCTATTTCCTTTCAGAGCACTGCACTCAGTCTTCAGTTAGGATGGTGATAGAGAGCACCATTGCTGGGAAGCTTCCAAACCCAGGGAGTGCATCCGTGTATGCTTTGGGAAGCAGGATGTTGTCACATTGTTGTATATTGCTCTGAGCTGTTGGTGAGATATGGCAGGCCCAGCGACCTCCATTTTCTAGGAGCTCACTCAAACAATTGATCATGACTGGTTTGGTTTCCTGATCTTCGCGTACATAGTGCCTCACAGGAATATATATGGCTTAGTGCACACCGAGTTGACCTGAGTGGAATTATTACTGCAGAGCTGATGTGCTGCTGGATAGCTGCAGCACCTCTCCTGGCTGGGTTCCATGAGGGGAGCTGTGAGCAGCCTAAAACCTTCACAGCTGGCATTCGTAAACATGCCCTCCTGGCTGTGCTTGAGGGAAGCATATGACACAGAAAATTTTCTCATCAGCACAGGCCTGAGAACAACATTCTGCAGAGAAATTGCTCCTACTGAAAGCCCCTGGCGAAAATCACTTGCTGATTTCTTTGTAATGTTGCTTAATAGAATGCACAATGCATTTCAGTGAATATGCATTTCCTGTGATACCATTTTGGTGTCAAAATTACTCTATCAGCGGCCTATTTAAAATGGGTTTATGATGAAGTACTGATCTTATTAGCTAATTTTGCCTGCTAGTCTGTGGTTCTGTATTTCACAGCCACATTACAATGGCTGACTGATGGGCTCTGCAGTCAGGATAGTTTTAATTCCCCCTGGATTTCATTATTGTGACTGCAAAGGAACAAACAGAATAGCAGATGAAGTTGTTGATGTTTAGGCTCATGATGCTACCTATGCCTTATACTGAGCTATGCCCCTAGGCTAAGCAACTTGGCAGGACTCATCTGGAGGAGTGAAAACGCAAATTTTGTATTTGCCTAGGTTTTTGTAATACAAAAAAAATTAACTCTTTGGCTGAGATGCAGCTGCTCTTTTTTCCTAGAGAGTACAATACTTGTGTACTGTGTGAAGTGCTTATCACTTTGAATAGTTTCCACAAGGTAACCTGCACAAGCACACCATAGGTATGCTTGCACCTATATTACTTACTCAGTACCCCTTGTCTGAGATGTTATCACTATCACAGCAAGATGCTGTGTGCCCTGGCCTGCAGCAGTGCATCATTTCATCCCAGATTGCTGCTCTATCAGAACAGGCAGCAAGGACAGCTTTGCCTACTTGCAAAAGTAAGATGCCCAAGGGAGAGTCTCTCTAAAAGCTCCTTCTGCTGCAAATCCAATGATGCTCAGACTGCAGGGGCTCATTTGTCTTTATGTGTCTTAGCCAAACACCTCCATACAAATGCTTAGTTGTAGTCAAAATCAACCTATTTTTTTTAATTGCGAGAAGCAGCAGTTGTGTTCCTTACACTGTTGTAATTGATAAAGGCAAGCATAAATACCCTGCAAAGAAACACACCCCTACCATCCTCCCAATAAGTGTAGCACAGGTAATGCTCTTGTATCTCTTCTGAGCTTTCAAGCAGCCTGCTTCTGAGGAGGGTCTCTGAATTCTGGCATCTTATTGACTGCTTATTGTCTTTTCCATACTGGCTTTTCCATTGCCTTTTCCTACTTACAGCCTTCCTCCCCTGATCCCTCCAGAAGGATTAGCTGGAAAACATCTGCAGGACCTCAATGGGTGTGTGGGCACAGCTATAATGTGCAAATACAAGGCGCTCCACAGCAGCCTGGACACCGAACAAAGCTTGCCAAGCTGCGACTTACCCTGACTGATGTCTTGACTCTGGCTTGGCAGGTCATCAGCCCATTCCCTCCTTCCTCTCACTTCCTTCACTGTGTTATGGTTGGGGCTTTTCTGGAGGCCAACTACAATTTGTGGCTACATAGCAAATGTTCAACTTACTTCACATGAGTTGCTTTGCGCCCATGGCTCAAAAATACAATAGGGGCTTTTTACTTGTCTTGTTATGTACTGTTCTTGAAGTAAATTCAGATGGTGATTATGAAAAGGTGGGGGGCCTGGCCCATGAACTTATTTATGTGAACAGAAATTCAGGTTTATGTATAGTTCTTCTACACCCTTCAATCAAGATTTGATTACTTATTATTTCTTTGAGAGGCTTAATAGCTTTTTAAGCTGTGCATCTTTTGGGAAATTCAGACCTGCAAACTCTTGGCCTGTTGTTTTGTAGGAAGCAAATTATATTTTGATAAAGCTCTCAAGCTTCCTCTTAATCATAAACAGCATGAACCTCACATGCTCTTCTGGCAGGCTGGTCTCCTGCTGCAGTGCAATACAGACCCTTCTGAGGTTTTCTTGTCTTTCTGTTGTCTCATGATTAACAGATCCAACACCAGAGTTTGAAAAGCAGGCTGTGATGTTCCTTGCCTGGAAGCAGTAGGGCTTCTGTGCCCTTAAGTAGAAGGCACTCCTTCACAGTCCTCCTACCCAGCTTTATAGAACAGGCAGAAAACTCCTGCTTTGACTCATCCTTTTACTTCCTCCAGCAATGTTCCGACATTAGGTACTAAAGTTAGATTTTTTTGTTGTCATTAAGGGTAGTGAAATTTGGAGAGGTCTGAAAGAGACCCAGCAGCACCTTCCAATGAGTAGATTTTTCTTTTTGCAGAAAGTAGGCACTTCCAGTGGTGTTTTCTGGCCTGTGACTTGAGAGATCTTGTTTCAGTCTGGATCTTGTTTCAGTCTGGTTCTTTTATAGAATGCTTTGTTCATGTTTGCTTCCAATTATCAGAGGCTTAAAAAACCAAAATAACATTCCCTCAAGACACCTTTTGAGACCAACCTATTTCCCTCTGACTGACATTGTTATTGATATTGCTACTCTATCTTTCTGTTGATTAAAGAGGGCAGTACAGAAAGCCGTGGATACCGTATTATATCCAATACCAGGAAAGCTTTCACTAAAACCAGAAGTGTCATAAACAAACCAGTAGATGACTTTCGGTGAAAAGAAGTCAGGATGATTTCATGTATTTAATGAGCTAATAGGACTCACTAAAGGGTCTTTACTATTGGAGAATTGAGCTTTCAATATTTTAACTATTAGAAGAGAAATGAGTCTGAGATATTCACATTTGTATAATTTTCCTTGAACTCAATTTGCTGCCTCTTGCAGCTGCAGAGAAGTGTATTTAGATCCCAATTTCATATATCATCCTACTTGCCCCTATTTTGCTCATCTCTCCTCCAGCAGTATCTGAGTGCTGACTGATCTTTAATAGTACACCATCTTTGAGAAAAGGGAGGCACAGAGACAGCAAGTGATGAGCCCCAGGCTGCAGAGGTCTGTGGTGAAGCAGCAGTGTGTTGACCCCAAGCAGGTGTCTATATCTCCCTCTCTTATCTGGAAAACCCTGGAGCAAAGATGGGAAACATGGCAGGCCCTGCAATCAGGAGAGGTGGCCAGACCATCCTGCTTCATCTGCAATTGCAAATGCCTATTGCATGCTTTTTGCCCAAGGTTTGTATTCAAAACTTAATATATAAAACTAGAACACAAATAATAGCTACCAGAAAAGTAATTAAAGCCAGGAGACATCATTATTTCTTGGACTGCGGCAGGCTCTGGTTTGGTTTTTTGTTTGTTTTTTGTGGGTTGGTTGTTTTTTTTGGTAGGGTACAGGGTTCAGGCCTGTGGCTTCTTCAGAGGACTGCAGTGTGAAATTCCTGCTCACCCATTTATTTGTCTCCCACTTGATTACTGTCATCTGAGGTCGCAAGATAAAACACCTAACTAGTGTACTGGGTCTGTCTGAGATGGAGCCCATTTCTCCACAGCAGCCCTCACAGTGCTATGCTTTGTACTGGTAGAGAATGGTGCTGATAACATACCAGTGTTTTGACTACTGCTGAGCACACCATCGGGACTGTAATGTTACTTCCCCAACTGAGGGCAAGATTCTGGGAGAGGATACAAGTAGGCCAGCTGAACCAAATTGACCAAAGGGATATTCCAGATGATATGATGTCAGCTCAGGTATAACAGCTAAGGAAAGGAGCAGGAAGGGGAGGGCATTCATTNAAATAGAAATTCTGGGCACTACCTAATCTTCATTAAACATCTAAATACCAGTGACTAAAACTGGGTCAGCTCCTCAGTGGCCTGTGGTGGAGGAAAGGTGCCATGCTAGACTCCTGCAACACAGGATCTGGCCTCACTGGCTTGGAGGAACCAGTTTGCTGCACACTAAATGTTGCATACAGACGGCCCCATCCTCTGCCCTAGGCAGGAGAGTTCCCTCAGTGGCCAAGGAGCTGTACAGTCTTTTAAGCAAGGAGACTGGTCCTTCAACTCCATTGAGAAAGCAGGGCTGTTCCAGGAGTAGGGATCTGAGGCGGCATCTGCCTGTACTGTTGTACAATTGCCAATGCCAGGGAGTGAGTCCTGAGGCTAGCATTCAGAGGTATATGCCCACTGCATGCAGAATGTCTTGGCACTGGGAACTGCTGTATAGTTGAAGGACAAATCTTGCTTTTACTCTTCCAGTTCTTTGTCTCCAGGCCCCTGCTCTTTCACCTGCAGTGGGACAGCAGGGCTTTCTTGCCCACTCCACCACAGTACCCTGAAGTTTTCCTTTAGAGTCCTGTGCCCCATTCTGTTCTCCCAGCATATGCTTCTTTTGCTAGCCCTCTGCAATCCGTCTGTAGTGTTCATCCCCCTCTGGCCCCACCTCTTTTCTTTTCTCTGGAATTCATGAGAGGTGAGGGAATCAGCACTGATCTCTGCAGACAGTGCTTCAGTCCATCACTGCTAGAGAGGGTGAGGAAAGCCAAAGAGCTTCTGTTCTGCAATTCTGACACAGGTAAAATACAGTAGAAACCAGACAGGGTTTTTATAAACTGTATGCTATGTTATGCCTTCTGCCCCTAATATCTCCACTGATGAGGGGCATCTCCAGCACATCTTTTACTTTATGCAACTAAACCCACCTAGCCAAGCAGATTTACCACTAATAAACCATGAAATGGACACTCCAAGCCAAGGGGATGTACCTTCAGAGGAACTGTGGAACACTGACATTCATCAGAACAATTTGGGTCCCCAGCATGGGACCCTGCCTGTGTGCAGAGGTCCTGCCTGATGGGCTGTCTGGTCCTTTTCATCTTCCTGGTATTAACTGATTGGACCCAACAGCATCAGTCTCCGGTTCAGAAGTGGCAATGGTTACCAGATAAAGTAAAACCGTCTTACACAAATGCACTGCTGAAGTAGTGAAGAATAATAGGAGTAAGAAAATATGGTTTGGCTTGGTTTATTGGTGTATTAAAAAAAACCCGGCAGTAAAGAAAGCAGAAATTTGCTGTGCCTGTGGGATGGAAAGGAGAGGGGAAGGAATCTTTGTGACTGCAGATG
>VYZS01073339.1:0-13698 GCA_013400695.1 Neodrepanis coruscans
GGAGTTACAGTTGTTCTGGCCTGGGAGCAGCGTGGGCAGCAGGTTAGGGCTGTGCTTGCTCTGTGTCATGTGCTGCCATAAACCACAAGAGTGAGTGGAGGTGGGAAGAACAAATTACTATTGTGCCCCAAAACCAGAGCAAACAAGGAGCTCAGCAGCACATTCAGAGGTAACCAGGAGAGAAGGTCCCTCCACTGTCAGGCAGGACATAGGTGAGACTGCAGCACCTGGGACACAAACTCCTGCATCCTCCAGTCTCTTCCCACTGTCACAAGGCAGGGCAAGGAGAAAACCTGCTGCAGGGAATTGAGATAACAGAATGGTCTCAAGTGAGGGCAGAGAGCAGCAGATACTCACTTCTCGCTCGCCTGTTCTCTCCTTTCGCTGCTGCCAAGAGCCAGGAGCTGGTGCTGCTCTGGCCCCTGAGCTCCTGCTGCCAAGGTGTCTGTAGGGTGAGCTCTGTAAATACAGCAGGTTAAAAACTGGCACAGTATCAGCAGGTCTGTATTTAATGCAGATGTTTCCCATGTTTTGTAGTATTGTTTTATTGATAAATAAAAATCAACCAAAGACAAAAAAGGCATTTGGCATTGTCTGTGTGACCTGGACTGAGCCATTCACAAGTGTACAGTGATAGTACCTGTCACAGGAGATGCTGCAGAGCCTTTGCCCCTTCCTCTCCAGCACATCAACCCCTGAGGATCCCTCCAAACAGAGATCATCACCTATTTAAATGGAGTGAATGAGCAAATGTCCCCTGAGCTCTGTGGGAAAGGAGCCGTGAGCTCGTTGTCATCTCCAGGTGCGCCCTGAGCTGCACCAGGCACTTGGTGCGATACTGAAACAGGGCTGTGATGACACAAATATCACTAATGGCTCAAAAATGCTCCCCAAATGCTCAGGATTTTTAAAGCACAGCAAGAAAAACAAAACTTGCAGCAATTAAACTGCATGTTAATGAGCTGCCTCCCAAAGAAAAATTTGAGAAAAATGGGTTCATCAGAGACTCGTTAAAAAAATCACTAAAACCATTAATATCATAAACATTTTCTCCATGGCATAAATTTTGCATCTTTCCAGATGTATTTTTATTATTATGCCCATTTTACGGGAGGAGAAAATGAAGCACAGCTCTTAAGGTTATTTTGCCCCAGGGATCACAGCAAACAGCAGCCAGGAGCTACTAAAAGCACCCCCTTTTACCAAATTCCCAGTCAGGTGTGCCTGTGCCGCATCAGGCTGCCTCATCTGCCTTTAACACTTTTTATTTAGTCTTTACTGAAGCAAAACATTCCTGATTTTGAGACTTAGTGTTGACTGAACCGGGAGGTTGATATTTGTGATCCTGTGAGTGGCCATTTACCCATGAAATAGAACCGGGAGAGCAGAAGGAATTTGGGCAGACACTTTGCTTGGGATTTAACCCCTTGAACCGCCTGGGAAGGGTTTGTTGAAACCTTCCAGCTTTAGATAGTGCTGGGCTGTCAAAAATTCTCTAGCACACTTCAGTGTAAATGTATTTTAGCAGCTGGATTTGCCAAGCTGCAGAACAGAAGGTAAAGGGGCTGTTCCTGCCTTTGCTCTGACATCCCAGACCTCATCTACAGCCCTGAAATCCAGTCAGTCGTATCACTGGGGATCAGAGCTTCGTGCTAATGGGACAGTGACCCAGGCAGTGCTGAGCTCTCCAGGGAAGAAGGGCTGTCAGGAGAGGCAATGTTCCCTGGCTGCTCCAACGGAAGAGCTGGGAAGGGAGCAGGAGGGCGGGAGCCACTGTTCCCCAGAGCTGTGCCACCACCCCGCATTGACAGCTGGGGACAAAGGGACGCTGTTCCCTCTTTGCACGGAGCTGGGGTTATTTCAGTCCATCTCACTCCAGCAGCACTCTATCCCTCCCCCAATTCTCTCCTTATGGGTTGATATAAAATGCAGATAAAATCCAGCAGATGAGCAGCGACAGGTAAAGGGCTCTACATGGGTGATGGACTGTACATGCTGATGGCACCAACAATGCCATTGGCTGAACCTCCAAGAGAAATCCACAGTTTCCTTCCTTTTCATTCACTCCCAGATATTAATGCAGAGTTCCACTTCTCCCACTCTGGCCCAGCCCCTCTCTAGGACACCAGGATGGTGCTGGTGCTCAGGGACACTCAGCCAAAATGTGAGTCCTGCTTTTTTTATGATCTTGCCTCTATTACTTGAAATTGTTATTCAGCTACGCTAATTATTTTTTAAATCAAATAAAGACATCTTATATGTGCAATTTTAACATAATGTGTTGGGAATAATATGTAGTTTAGTGATATTACCAGTGCTAAAATCAATGGCACTACTTAAGAACTGTGAGCTTTTGTTTTCATCATTAGCCCAAAAGAACAAGTCTTGACCTAGATCTATATAATTACTAATATAAACTATAATAGTATAAAATATCTATAATTATTTATTAGAATCATTACATCTAAATCCTTCTTACTTTGTCCATAAGACAGTTCTGGTCTTATCATGATCCCTGTGAACAACCATGGAGCTTTCCTGATGTTGTGCTTTCAGGGGTGTGTGATGGAGACATGGACAGGTAGAAACAGGTGTAAGAGGTGCTGGGGCAGCCTGTGCTTGGGGGGGTGGGACAACCATGTGTGACAGGGCCTTGTGAGACAGAAACTAATTTTTTCCTGTTACAGTCAGATCTCTCCCTGGGTTTCTGCACAATGAATTAACTCAATCAAACCTGTGAAAGCTGAGGAGAGCAGGGGCTGGGGTGGCACAGCTTTAGGCAAAGGATAAGAAATACAGAGGATGTAGGCAGGTCTGAGATCTGTCACCATGACCCAGTAACAGCTGCCAGTGCTGAGTGACACGGTGAGACAGGATGTGCAGCCTGGGGTGGGAGAAAGTGGAGGTCAGTACCCACACACAAAGTAATAGGAGTAAAAATGTGTTTCTAATAGCCCCACAATTAACAGCAGTGTTGACCTGGATGTGTTCACCCATCATTTCAACCCTGATGGCCAGGCTTGTGGAGAGGGTAGGGAGGGAAGCAGGTGCTTGATGCCCCTGCATCCACTGCTTCTCCTGCACCTGTCGCTGCTGCTCTCTTCTTTCATAGTAAAATTTTTATTTCAGGAAAAACTTGTCTCTGATTACAGAGGCCACAGGACTGAACCCCTAAATTGCAGAAGTCCAGATTCTGCAGCCATACCTTCCCTCTGCTCCAGCACCTCCCTTTTCCCTCCAGCTTTGTATCCTGCTCAGAAATGTTCTCACCTGAATTATGCTCCCCACAGCTGCTGCCACATTTGTCACTACATTTCTATGAGGCTCTTTCAGCTGTCCACAAACCTAAAATATTGATTTAATTATCTACAGAAATCGTTCCACTCCTCACCAGCCTCTTCAGGCATTTTGCAGCATTTCAAAGCAAAAGACTGAAGATTTTCCCCCATAATTTCATGTATTTTAGTCGCTCATATCTTTGTGTCGTACCTAAAACCTTCTTTTGTGTCTAGGGTGAGCTGCACTGACCAGCAAACATTCCCCAGCCTCTTACCTGTGCTGGTGCTGCTGCTGCTGTGCTGCCCCACGTCGCACTGCAGGGTTAGCACTTATCTCTACCCCGTCACATGTTTGTTTTTCCAGCGCTATGGGTGAGGAATAAATCCAGGTAACAAAGCAGAGCTCAAAACTGACAGTTCGATTGTGGCTGTACAATGTGCCTCCCCTGCAAACAAAACACAAGCAAGCACAGTTCCCTCTCCCTGTCCCTGGAATCGCACCAGGGAATGGTGGCTGCAGCTACGTGAGGTACCACGAGGACCTGATGAGGAGAGCAGTGACCATTTCTCTTCTGCTTTTAACCATCAGGGATGCAACCAGCCACCTCTGTAACACCCTTAACTCTGCTGCTAATCTCCTTGGAGTAAGCAGGTGGCTGGAGCATCCTGGATGGCCAGGAAAAACATACTGGCTGAGGAGCTGGATCATCCTGGATAAAAGCCAGATTGTCCTGAAACAGCACATTACTTATTCACCCCAGGCCCCTTGTCTGGAGATGCTGCAGACTCCTCACTCCCTCAGGCACGGCACTGGGCAGGTGCAAGCTGTATCAGAGCTGGGCACTACACCAGGACCAGTAAAATGAACTCTAGTTTTCTGACTTCAGTGTATCCAAGCAAGAATTAAACAAAACAAAACAAAACAAAACCAAAACAAAAAAAAACACCTGCCTTTTTTTTTTCTTTCTACCCTTCCAGATCCATCAGCACTGAAGACCCTCTTATTGTGGCATCTACACAGATGTTCCTGTAGCTTTAAAGTTAGTTGAGAACAAAGTGTTACATCAGGACCAGAATGCTGAACCCAACTTTTAAGCTTTTTCCTTTGGATGATCTCTTCATCTATATTTTATCACCTCATAGCACCAACCACAGTGAAATACCCACTGTTCTGGCTTGTGGTTTCCTTGCTCCACCCTGTACCCAGAGCCATCATGAGGTTCCTGTTCCTCCAGCCACAGCTGAATTCAAGGGCACTGGAGAGGTCAAACCCCTGTGTAATTTCTTCCAACCACTGATCTATGGCCTGAAACAGGATGGATATTCCCTTTAGATCTACCTGATAGGAATACAAATGTTATTCTTCTTTTTATAAATGCCCTAACACCGTATTAAAGTTCTTTCTAAAAGGACAAAGCAGGTAAGCTCTCTTTTCCAGCGACCATGTCTCCAGGCAGACCAAATTTCCATCTTGCAGCTGTATTTTGGCACTATTATAACTAATTGTCTCCTCCAGGTTAAACCTGCAAAGACGTCCCAAATCACGTATTTAAATGATATCAAAAAAATTCCCCTAACTCCTTAAAGTTAATGACAATCTTCATTTTCATTTCCCACATATTCCTCTAACCCATAATAGCCATGTACTAAATCTTCATGAGATTTTTATAGTTTCACTGAAGGAATATTTGCATAATTATTAGTGCATAATCTGCTTTAATGGTCCCACTGATTTTACTGTTACAGCTAAAGGTATGTGGTGTCAAATTTAAGCTTCTAAAGTTCTGGGCAGTTCTTGGGGAGTACAGTGTCTGCTGTAGAGAAGAGAGAGCACCCATGGATGAAGAGTGCCCACAACTGTCATCACTTCAGAGGGAAGATTTTCACCAGTGCCAGAGTAGGACAGGCTGAGTCTGGCCCCAAAGGAGCAGCAAAAGGGAATCATTGGCTATTGATGTCCTTCACTGTGCTGTAGAATCACAGAATCCCAGGATAGTTTGTGTGGAAAGGACCTTAAATCTCATCTGGTCTCACCCCCTGCCATGGACAGGACACCTTCCACTAGACCAGATTGCTCCAAGCCTTGTCCAACCTTTCCAGGGATGGGGCAGTCACAGCTTTTCTGGGGAACCTGTGCCAGGGCCTCACCACCCTCACACTTCCCTGACATAGTCCTCTCAAATCCCTGCAGCAAACATTGCTTAGTTTGAGGACTGAGGTGCAGGAGCCAACAGAAAGTTGTAGGCTCAGCTCTCTGGGGAGGTTTTGGGCCAACTGAATGGGGTCTGGCCTCCTGCTCACTCCCATTTTGGAAACTTCCTCCATGGGATTGACGTGAAAATATATAAAAAGAATATCTTGAAATAAGAGGAGTGAGGTGTGGGGAGGGTGTGATGACAGCAGCTATATAAGGAGGCAGCACAGAATTTTTGCGGGAAAGCATCAAGCTACTGCTATTTTCCAACCAGATCATACCCTCACTAGGAAATGTCATTTCTAGAATTTTTTTAGACTGTTCTAATAGGTACTGATAAATGTTCTTCTCCTCAGGGCTTGTCAGGAACAGACGTGATTGATACTATCTTCAGAAGGAGACAAAATTGTTCCATGCAGTATCTGCCACTGTGGAGGATCTAAAAAAACAATGGTCTGAAGCTGAGATGTATAGAACTTCTTTAAATATTTAAAATTTGTACAACAGTAATTTATGTTTGAATCCTACCTCCACAGGAAAGCCATAGTAAAGAGATTTTATAAAATCTAGGTAATCTACAAGAAAAGAAAAACATCTCAAAAACCTGTAGGCTAAAGGGTGGTGTGAGTACAATTCGGGGCAAACTGCATTTTCTGCATTGTCTTTGGAAGTGTCACTATTCAATTAATAATATTTAATAAAATACTAGTATTTTTTTAATTGCAAGATCCCACAGGCCTACGCCTAGAGACTAGGAATGGCTCTATGCTCCCAGATCCCAGATCAAGCCTGAAATTATGCTCTTAATGCCTTAATAAGGCAGACAGTTGAGTGTACAATGACCTGTTCTTTAAGTGATATATTAAATTAATTTCCTTATGTATTTTCAGATGGAAGTTAAATATTTCCACATAACTCTAGACAGCAAAAGGCCAACAAAATGTATTAGATGAGCATTTTTTTCTCCTCTATTAAATGAAAATTCTGACTTTGTGTGGCAGCTGCGGCACAGACCCCATCCTGCACCTGCTCACTGCTGTGCTGTCCTCCCATATAAAATTCCCAGTGAAATCCACAAGAATCACTTACTGATGGGCACTTTGCTTGGTAGAGGCCACAGGAATAATAAGCATCCTAGTCTTTGCCATATCACCTGTGCTGCCCCAGGGATTTCACCTTTGTGAGGCACTGTGCAGTATCCCAGATTTGTTCTTCCATAACAGCTGACAAATAACCCTAACAGTTATCCCATTATCCAGGCAACTACAGCAGAAGTTTGTGATTTTTATTTTCTGTAAACAGAACCTGTCAGAATACCGTGATTGAGTGTTGCTGTCATGTTCCCAAATTGGGTATCCTGTAACCCTCCAATTTTTGCAGCAGTTTTGATGGTACTTTATTTCCATAACCGTGGATGAACAACCCTGTGGTACAAGGCTGCAATTTCATTGATTGTTCCTGCAACCTTGTACCCCCTGACAGCCTCTGCGTTCCAGGGATTTGTCACTTGGAGCTCGAGATGTGACTCCTCCTTCTGACACAGGTTCATGTTTTACATCCCCAAAATAAAGATTTAAAGAACATATAGGAATCTGATGCTTCGTTTTACCTCATCTGCAGGGGGGTCAATAAAGTGCCTCATTGAATAATTTTGAGAGGACCTACAAGAAAGTTGGAGAGGGACTTTGAACAAGGGTCTGGAGTGGCAGGACAAGAGGGAACGGCTTCCCACTGACAGAGGGCAGGATTGGATAGAATACTGGGAAGAAATTCTTCCCTGTGACAGTGTTGAGGACCTGGCACAGGTTGCTCGGAGAAGCTGTGGCTGCCTCATCCCTGGAAGTGTCCAAGGCCAGGTTGGACAGGGCTTGGAGCAACTTAGTCTAGTGGAAGGTGTCCCTGCCCCTGGACTGGAACTGGGGCACCTTCCTTGGGACTTTAAGCAATGTTTGGTGCATGAAAGAGAAAAATATCTCCTCTGAAAGGGGTCCTGGCCTGCAGCTGGAAAACCTTGGCTGCCATGTCAGGCTCAGGCTGCCTCTGAGGGCTCTCTCTGCCTGTGAGACATCCAGCCCTGAAGGCAGAAAGGATCATGTGTGCTTTGCAATTAGGAGTCTTCATGGAAACCCCTCACTACCACTGGGGTGTGGAAAATTCAGCCCCTTTGTCTCTTCGACAGACAAATGATCAGCGTCGTCCTTTTGTAAGCGATGCAGCTGTAAGAGATTAGAAAATAACTTCTGGATAAATAGATTTATTGGTGCAATTTGGTTTTACATGGGTAGAATGGTGTGTTTATAAAATATTTATGGAGTTTTTCTTTGCAGTGATGGAACAAGAACCAGTTTAACAATGTGTGGGGCTCCACTAGTGCTGTTTCACAGGCAGGTTTTCTCTGTCTCGTCTTGTCCCTTCATTAAGTTGGCTCTTGTGATAGATTGGCCCATATCACTAATTAATAATTACCTCTTCTGTATAAAATCAGATGCCTTGAGTTAGCACTACTGGTCATGAATTTAAGATTATGCATCAACCTGTATGCATTTCTCTGCTCTGTATTTAAGTCATCCTGCTATTCATCCAAAACCTCATCAGAACAGATAATAAAGCACTTCATGAACAGATGTGCCACTTATTCATCCAGTTCTATCATGATAATGACAAAAATTTAATCTGGAGTGTCTATGGAAGATGATCTGAAAGACAGATTGGTGTGAATAATAAAGGCACTATACAAAAATTTAATGCTGCCATGAAGAGGGAATCATTAACTACCCCAATGCTGCCTTTGATATTGTCCAATAGTGCACAAAAACAAACCCCTCTTGGGTATTGGGCTCCTCGAGGAGCTACTGTTTCTGCAGATGCAAATGTTCTAAATTGCTTTTCCTTTAAATAAGTATAAAAGATAATTTCTCTTACAGCTGTGAGCAACATCTGACATTGCGAAATGCTGAAAGCACATGGAAGAGAGGTTGGAGAGTTCAGACATATCCAAGGTGAGGGGGAGAACATGCATAGCTGAATATTTAGTGAAAAAAAAAATTAAAAAAAGCAGAGACAAGTAGAAATTTGTGAGGCAAACTTGTTCTGAAGAGCCATTTACCCCTTGTTAGCTGCATATACATTTATCGGTTTCCTCATACAGGCCACTATTGATCCCTGTCAATAAAAAAAAAATCAGGAATGCAGTAGAGGAGGGAGACACATTGTAGGTGAATATTTACAAAGCTGGACATCTGTGGATTCTATTAACAGTCAAAGAAATCACTCAAAATCCCCAAAGTGTCTTTGAAATAAAAAAGCCACTTATTCAATGTCAGGGAGACAGCCCAGATTGACAACTGTCATCTAGTTATTCCCAAAGCAGGAAAAGCACAGACTGTGCAGTATAAACTCTGCTAGGGGAAAAGACTGTATGGAGGAGGGAACATGGAATAGGACATTATACTGATTCCCAAGGAATGGTACTGACTCCCAGGCTCTCTCTGGCCACACATTAGGCACACTCTGTCTATCTTGTGTATGTCACTGAGAAAGTGGGAACAGTCACCCTGTGCTCCTGTGGAAGACAAATGAGGAAACCCTAGTCAGAAGCTGCAGGGGAACACAGACACTGACAGCTGTGGGTACACAGCCATCAGCAGAGCTGGGAAGGAAAAATGAGTCCTGGAGTGAGGCTGCTATCTCTCAGCTGGAGAGAACTTGATAAAACCATTCATGACAGCGCCAATGCAGAGAAGATGTATATGTGGACATACTCAAGATCCCTTGAACTTCAGCAGAATGATTTGTGTGTTTGACCCATTCTAGACCAGAGCACTTGCCTCAGGGAGCTTCCAGGGCTGTCAGGATATGGAGCATGATGTGCTTGCCTGTGCATGCCCCGCATTCTGCCTCCATCCCACCAGCTGGGTACAATTCCTGAGCAAACCCCAGAGCCCCTCTGCTCTCATTTCACAGCACCAGAAGCCACCAAGACTGATAGGGAGGGCGTTTCCAGCTGCCTTACTCTGCAGGGTGGGAGTAGGAGGATGATGAGAAGAAGACACCTGTGCCCCACCTGAGCTGGTTGTGCTCCCTCCTGCTCTGCCTACCTGAGACCTGCTCATGGCCCCCACTCCACCTCTCAGACAGAAGCAGACCTAGAGGGGAAACTCATTAGTGCAGGAAAACGAAAATGGAACTTAGAGTGAATAGATCTTCATTTCAGGACCAATTCCTTGTGTGATGACATTGTCCTTCCCTGAGGGCCCTGACGTTTGTGTGTCCCCTGGTTCTGTGCCCTGGCATGTCCTCAACCGACAGAGCCAAAGTTATTCCCTCTCAAAAATGGCCCAGAAGGGAAACAGCCCCATAACAGTAAATCTTTTCTTTAACAGCTTGTCAGCAAAGAACTACTGCTTTTCACACCAAAAATATTGCCAGCCGCTCTCAGCATCTGTCACAGCAGCAGCAGCCAACACTGCCACAAGTCTGGGTTAAGGAGATGGGAAATAAAACAGGTTTGAGAGGGCAATGTGGGAAACAGGACTGTGTTTAATGTCAGTCTGTGTGTGGTGGTTTTACCACAAATTCAGTGATTTTTGGAGCAGAGACTCTGAGAGAAGTCACAAACACACCCCAAAAATGAAGAGAACACACAAACAATCACAGTTTATTTTGCGCAAACACCAAAACCCGACAAACAAAATACAAAACAGACAAATCAAATAAATAAATTTTTTCCAGGGCCCTCGTTTGGGGTAGGGACGCTCTGGCGAATAGTGCTTGTCTCTGTCTCTCTCTCAGAGCCCAGCAAAGAGACTCCACGGTATTTAGAAGGGAGTGTGTGATCTTGAGGGCCCCTTAGCCTTGAACTCCCGGCCGGTTCCGACTGAGGAGAACAACTTAAGAAGATTACAAAACCGCGCCCCTTCCCCCTTTCCTCCCTTTTGGCCCGAAGAGAGATTTAGTGCTGAAANAGCAGGGGAGGAGCGGTTTTATCCTCCCCAACCTACAACACTGTGACTCTGAAGTGGTAGAGGCACAGGAGGGGAAGGATCCTGCCTCTTTCTCTGGGAGGTTGGACACCATGACTGCAGTAACTGGAGTCAGTCAAGGCACAGTTTCATCACTCTTTGTTGCTCCCTTCCCAGATTTGGAGCCAAATCCCAATATGTGACCTTTCCTTGATTTTCTTTTCTCATTGATTTTTATGGAACTTTATTGCTTCATTACACCAAACTCTTCTTTTAGCAGATACATTTTAGATTCAGGGTGTTCCCCTTGTATTTTCCAGCAGACAGGACACAGCCAAACCTGTGTGTGCTCAGGCTGACATTTGTGGGAGTACAAAAAGTTCATCCACCGACTTCTCAGTACATTTGCAGTCGCAGCGTCAAGGACACAAGGAGGAGCAGGGTCCTGTTTGTGTATACTGTCAGTACCTGTGCCAGTCTCTTGGCCAGGAAAAGACATTGGGATTCCTGCTCTGCTTTTTTCAGACCCAGGTTGGTGGTGCTGGAAGTCACTTTTCAGCAACAGTGTCAGAGATCACAGTGGGAGCTTGAGATGTCTTCAAAACTAAGAAAGAAACAACCAGGAGAGCCATTAGCTGGGAACAACTGACACTGCTCTTTGCCCCAAGTGAAGAATACTAAACCAAGAGGTTCTAACTCAGCTTTCCTGGAGATGTGAAGAACCAGCATATTTTAGTTTCCTTGGTGATCACTGTCATATCTAAAACACAAAAATGAAATGAAAATAGGAATGTATCAGAAATAATTATATACATTCATGTTAATTATACACCTTCTGTAACATCTTTCATAGTGCGATTTCATCACTTTTGCTACATCTCTGCTTCTCAAGGACTGGCATGAACTGGTCAAAAGGATAAGTATTTAATCTTCCTGTGATAGACCAGACATTTTAATACTGAGACTGGTTTATTATTAGGATACCTTCAGTAAAGGATATGCATCTTCCCAAGGACAAATAATTACTGGAGCATCCTACACCAATTTGTCAGTGAGAATGACCCTGAGAGTATTTAAAGTTCATAAGGTACAACATGAGTCACTATTAGAAAATAACAGAACTATTTTTCTCAATGACAAGAGGTGAAAATTCAACAGCAAATGGATGTGAAATATTAGTACTCCAACTAAACCAGAGATGAATAGATGAAGAATTACAGTTGGTGCTCATTTGGGAAGCAACTGTGAGACAATGTGTTTTGAGTGCTTGAGAGGAAAATCAGTATCTTTGGTAACATGGAAACAAAGGAAGAACATCTAAATGGTTTTCATTTATTACTGTAGTCATGGAACTTGAAAAAGCAATGAATAATGAATGAATAATCCCAGGAAGCATTTGAAGGACCCCATTTTCAAAGTGCTGGTGGTGCAGATGTCCAGAGGCCACCACAGACAGCACAACACAGCAAAGACCCCAACATCAGAAGTTGTAGGAAAGGGATGTGAATTCCCAGGATTACAGCAGGGCTGTTCACCTGCCTGATGTGCACTCGATGCGGCTGAACACCAGCACAACTCAGGAGGGGGCATAGCTCAGGATGCTCCATCTCACACCTGTAACCTGCAGTCCCTGCTCTTCTCCCTCCCCATGTCACCTCTGGGGGTGACACTGCAGGGACAGGCAGGCGTTAAGTAAGTGACCTCTTCGGGATTTTTTTCATCTCCATTCTGGCAGCAGCACAGTCCCTGATACTTTGGGGCAGGACAAGAGGATCTGCCACGGCATAGCTCACTCCTTTCCCATCACTGCAGAGGGTCTTGCCCAGATTTCCAGTAGATCATGCCTTGGCCAGGGGAGCCCCAGCCCAGCCAGGGAGCCCTAGACAGCTTGGTTGTGCTCTCCAAAGCTGTTGGATGCTTCATGCAGGCAGATTTCACACAACTGTGTAGCAAAACCTGAGAGTGCAGTGCCGGAATGAGCAAATACAGCCACTGATCCAGTGTGGGCTCTGATGGATTACACACAATCCTAAATATTATAGGAGAATGTATTTCATCTAGACAGGAAACTTTAAGCAGGACACAACAGACATTTTTCTTACAATATTAACAATTTACCATCTGAACTTTATCTTCTCCTTGGATAATAACCACCAGCCACTGGGTAAAGGAACAATTGATTTAAGATCTCAATCAAAGGAAAGCATTTCTCTTATCTGGATAGCCAAGCAATGAAGCAAGAGTCATCTGGGGTTAGTGTACATTTGTCAGTCCATTAAAAGCACAGACTCTAGATCTATAGATGGGCTGTAAGACATTTGTGGAAATGACTATTGCAAAAATCTTCAGCAGTTAAGTGCCCGCCATCTAAGCCTTCCCTTGATTTCCACAACCTTTACTCAAAGAGACAAAGGAAAAAAAATTATATTTCCTGTACTCAGATTTTCTTCCTTTTTTTCCTCATGCTTTTCTTTAACAATTGAATTGCTTAATGAGCACAGTGTGGTGCACAGGGGACTCCCCCCAGAATCATTCAGGTTGAAAAAGAACTCTAACATCAAGTCCATCCTGTGACCGATCACCACCCTGCCGACCAAACCAGAGCACTAAGTGCCATGTCCAGTTGTTGCTTGAACATCTCCAAGGACGGAGGAATGAGCCCATTCTTCCCATCCCACTGCAGCCAGTAAGGCTGAGCTCCCCCAGGGAACTGCTGTTGGTCTGGCAGTGAGACCATGGGGCTTCAGGAGCATTTTGGGTTGTATTAGTGTCCTGTGGTATTTTTCAACTGTGAGTTTCTCAGTGACCTGATCCTGGCAGAGCTCAGTATCCTGATGTGCTGGGCTGGCAAACACAACTGGAGGAGCAACTGAGAGAGCTCTTTTCAATCCTGCTCATCTGCTGGAAATGAAGGAAGAATTCAACACAACGTTACACTGGAGAAAATCACATGGGGCTTACACTGCACACCCAGCACCAAGCATGAGCACTGGGCAGTTTGAAGCATACAAGCTCCCGAGGAATCTCTGATTTCAAACAAATTTCATTTAATAGAAATTTCCCCCCATGTTCTGCCACCTCTTTTAGGGTATAAACTGATGTGAGGCAGAGATGTCAAATCCAAACTATTCTGAGTCCTAAATCACAGTATGCTCATTGACAAAGTGAAGCATCCAAACCTTTTTTCTTATTAAACTTGTTTCTAGCAAATATTTTAAGACACAGCTTACAACTTTGCACCCTCACAGAATTATAGAATATCCTG
>VYZS01073372.1:0-10700 GCA_013400695.1 Neodrepanis coruscans
TGCTGCTGCTGCTGCTGCTGCGTGGGCTGCTGGGGGGTGCTTGCAGGGAGCTGACACGGAGGTTGGCTGGAAGTTTTAGCGGGCGATGATTGTACTCTCTGAAAACAAAAGGGTATCCATAACAGGTTATTCCCTGGACAAGACATGGAGCAGGGCTTGTGTTTCTGAAAGGATTTATGAACTTTGTTTTTCCCCATTCTTTAGGAAATTTAGTCAATTATTCTGTTTCACTGAGCAGAGAAATCAGATTGGGGTGCAATTCAGAGTCCTAGAAAAGGAGGTAGTTTCAGTCTAAATCCTATGATATGCCTTGAGGACTGACAGACCTGACACAAGACCCGTGCCCTTCTGGAGCAGCAGCTGCAGTTCAGGTGAGATACCCTGGGGTATCAAGGGTGACAATGGATGCTGATGTTTAGACAGCTGCCTGGCATCTCACCTGCTACACAGCAAACGTAGCCTGCTCAGGGCCTGTCCCTGATGGTAGACACCTCCACTTGCTCTGCAGAAAGTGCAAAAAATGTACCAGCAGGGAATGAAAAATATCTTCTGATGTCATGGAAGATGCTGGGGTTTGACTTATGCTATAAAACCTGGGCATATTTATCTCTTCCTGGAAGAAATGCTCAGAACACTTCTGTTAAGTGCTGAGCTCATGCCAGCAGGGGAATAGTAAATCATCTCTGATGAAAGACTCTGTTAACACTGAAATACTGACTTGCATTTAAACAAAGAACAGCCAAAAGGCAAACTGTCTGCTCCCAGGGTCTGATTTCAGCTCCTGGTAGATATGGTGACCCATCTATCACTCCAACTACAATTTCTACAGTAAAGGACAAGAGGTGAAATACACTCTGCCTACTTTACTACCACGGGCATAGTTGTTCTTTCAAAAACTAGTGAACTGTGGCAGCAAACCCTTGCCATCCAAGCCCGAGATCCTGTCTGACAAAAGGCAGAACCATGTGTTTGTAGGACTGCTGAATGGCCTCTGATGCACACAGTCAATCGTGCGTTGCTGTACACAGCTCATTGTCAAATTCCAGTCTTTTTGCTGAAGATCTGCTTACACTGGTCTGTTTTACAAAACCACAATCTACCAGCCACCACAGCAAGCAACTCGGCCTTTTCAGTATTTACTGCACTGAATTTCGTGAAGTCATCCTATGGTAATCTGAGCCATAGGAACGGGAAGAGGAGAGAGGAACCCAACTGCCTGCAGGAGCGATGGAATCGACCCTTATGTACCTGCAAGGCCGGGCAGCTACTCCCTGCCTTCCCAAGGGGTGAGAGGCCCTGCCTCTCGGCGCTCTGCTTGGTCACGGTGAGGACGATGTGGGTCCCTGTGGAGTCAGTGATGAGGGTGGGGGGAGGGGTGCCCTTGATGAGGTCGCTCAGGGCACTCCCTTGCTGGCCAAGGAAAAGCCGCGGGCTGTGGGACTGGCATGACGGCTCTGCTTCCGCGGCTGGCACCTCCTGCTTTACTACCACGGCTTTCTTTGGCACTGGGCTTGGATTTGAAGTGTCCATTTGGCTAGCGGTTGGTGCAGGGCTGAATTGGTCTGTTTGGCCACTGGACTGCTTTGCGGACTGGCAACTCAGGAAACCGTTTTCACTCTTGACCTGGGTGCCAAATGCTCCTGGGCTAGAGGCAAGGGCTGTTCCTTCTCCTGCAGCTGTTGGGGCTGGTTGTGACTGCTGAGAGCGCTTCTCCTGCTCCAGCTGTAGCCTAAGCATCTCAACCAGCTGCTGCTTCTGTTTCAGCATGCGGGTGAGTTCCTCGATCTGCTTGTCTTTCTCCTGCAGCATCTGGTCTTTGTCCCTAACTTCAGCATCTCTGCTGTTACCAGTGCTACACCGCTCTGACCTGGGAGCTGCATTTATGCTGCAGGAGGCAGACTTGGTGCTTTCTTCCTTCACCAGAAACTGCACTGGAGACGTCTGCAAGGTGAGCTGGGTCAGGGGTGAAGTCACCATCTCTCCAAAGGTATCTCCGGTGCCTGAGTTCTCATCCCCTGTGCTCATTTGTGAGCGCTCAGAAGGAGTTGGAGAAACAGGAGGAGTCGAGCCTGTGCTGCCAAACTTCATCACGCCACCACCTGTGACTGTGGCCACAACTACTTCTGCTGGTGCAATGCCAGTGGTGACAAGGGCTGGCCCTGTGCTCAACCTGGCAGCTGGGAAGGCTACCACCACTTCAGCAGCTTTTGTGAGGACGGCTGCTGTGCTGGACTTGGGAGTGGGGGTTGTTTGGCCGCCTGCACCGTTCTGCTCTTGGTAAGCTCTGAGACGCTCAATCAGGTCCGTCTTTGTGCCTGAGACAGGCAAAGACCTCAACTTCAGTTCTTGCTTCAGCTCTGCTACCTGATACAGGGGGGAAGAAAGAGGGCAACATTAAGAGAACACACACTCCTAACTGAACAACTATCAACAGCTAACAAAGCCATGAGACAAAGGACTAAACTGATCCTCCTACAGGTCAACAAACCTGCACCTCAGGTACAGACTGCAGGGCAGCAATCCCAGCTGCTATCACTAACTCCTGTCAGTCCACCTCAGCCTTGCTCTGAGGCAGCAACATTATTCAGCACTGCCCACTGACACTGGCAAAATTGGGGCTGTGCAGCTTCACAGGACATTTACCTTCATCTCATCCAGGTTGGCAGGAAGAGGGCCAGGCTTGCCCACCGCAGCATTACTGTTTTGCCTCATCAGGCCACTGGAACCAGACGATCCTGAAGATGCATTGCTGACTGTGGCAGAGAGATTGCGTACAGCAGGGGCACTGGCACCACTCTGCTGCTCTCCTGGAGGCCTGCAGGAAAAGACACAGACATCAAAACCAAGGTGAAAAGGCACTGGAGGCCCTTATTGGCAACAATCATATATGTCCAGAAACATCTGGGTCGCTAGTGCTGCCCTAGATATTAAAAGCACACCAATGCCTTCACCTATATCCATGCCCCTTGCTGTGTCAACCAATTCAATTCAGCTACCTTTTTGTCTGATTCACCTGGCACTGGCCCTTTTTGAGGTCTGTTGTAACCTACAAGATTGAGTGTGTTACACCCAGTGGCCAGAGCTCACACCCAGAACATCACGTCTCTGGTAACAGTACTGGGGGACCACATGCTTCCTAAGACAGCTGCCAGTGCAGACCCGTACTTTGGTGGGGCTGGCAGGATGGTCTGATAGTTGTAGTGCTGCTGCTGCTGGTTGAGGATCTGAAGCTGGAGAAAGAGCTGCTGCTGCTGCAGTATTTTGGCATAGGATGAATCCATGGGAGGAGCTCCCTTGTCCTGCTTTTGGTCCGGGGGAATATACTGATGATACTTAAGCTTCTTGACTTTCGGCTTCAACTCCTTGGCTTTTTTACTGCGCTGAGACTTCTCACTAGCAGACTTGGGCTGGCTTTGCTATTTAGAAGAAAAGGAGGAAGCAAGTAAGAACGGAAACATTGATATAACAAAACACACCATGTAAACCAGAACACACACTGGGATTTTCATTTTGAAATTCTCCAGTTTGTTGACCTGAGGGTCTTTCCATGCTTCTCTAACTCAGGCAACATTATAGACACAGCACTGGCAGCAGCTTATACTGCACCATAATGCAGATCACCTTTCCCAGCACACCAGATCATTTGCTCATCCAGTGCAGACTCATTGACTCTAATTATAGATAACACTGATTGACTCAAAATATTTTGCATTCAGTACCCATTTTAGAGAAGATGAACACACCATGGAGCAGAAAAACCCATTAAGTATGTTACAACTGGTGTCAGAGGAAGATGCTAATGAGAAGTGAGTTTCCTTCTTTTGCATCTGTTAATCCAATACTTTCAACTCCAAACCTGCTTCAGAGTAACCATCTTATCTTTCTACAGACTACAACAATGAAGAAATCAGCCAAAATAGTACCTTAATGAGTGTTGGGGGGGGCTTGGCAGCAGTAAGAGTCACTCCATTGGTAAGATTAGGGGGCAGCAGAGGTGGAGGTGGCAGGGGCGGGGGTGGCTGCTCAGGTAGGAAAAGAGTTTCGTTGGAGTCTGCGCTAATCTGCAACTGCGATGAACCCTGCAGGGACAGAAAGAGGCATAATAAATACACATACGAGGAGGGAAATAATTTAATAGAGTGCAGGAAGTGTCCACTTAGAGAGGAGGACCAGAGGCCTCAAATCAGACTCCTTTAATCCACTGCTTCAGCTGTCCCAAACCAAAATCCCACACCTGCATCTCCCAGTTTTGCTTGCCAGAATCAGTTGCACAGGCTGTATCACCAAGCAATGATCACTCCCTTTCTCACCTGACACCATTACAAGGGCTTCTGGATAACCAGAGGACACCACTAACACCAAACAGAGCTAAGGCCCTGTGTGAAATCTCACGGACTATACCTTTTACAGATCTCTTAGTCTCAATTTTCAGAAACCTCTGCCACAAATCAGCAGTGAAGCTCCAGGGCTCCAGGGCAATGCTGGAGGCCTCCACATTCTCACCTGAGCTACTGATGTGCCAGTGGTGCTTGGGAGAGGCTCACAAATCCGGGAGTCCATGGGCGATGGGACAGACCCCTGGGACTCATGGCTGGCTGGCTGTTCTGGGGAGAGGGCATCACTGCTGTCCTCATCAAAGGAAGAATTGTCTGCAACCTTGGGGTAGTTCACCTGTCCAACTGAAAAAACACAAACATCAACTGTGTTCTGTAAAGTGGCACAAGAAATTATTTCTCTTGACTCTAGATGTTTCACAAAGACAATTATGGCAGGGAGAAAGTTGTGCTTAAAGCACCAATTGAAAATGAAAGAACACAGCCTAAACTGGATCGGGTTTAAGTGTTTACATTCACTTCTGCTATCAGTAGAACAAAACGATGCAGACTGGGGGGAAACCATTTCCCTTAGTTCTTAGCCAGATGAGATCAGTAAGTGTAGCACCTCTGCCCAAACCCACCTCTGTGGCATGGCTTATTTCATTATTAACTTGCACCAAAGAAGGTTAGACAGTGTTACGGTTGAGCCATGGTTTCTTTGGTGTTCATCTTGTGTTGGGGAAGGAAGAATCTCTCTTGGATTCTTCCATTTTGGAAGACAGAATTCCAAATTGTCCTCTAGTCTTGCAAGCAACAAGAGCTATGGATTAAATGGAGGCCCAGGCTGCTTATTAGCATTTCTGCCTATCTACAGGCCCAGTAGATACATAAGTGTACATTTGTAATATATGAATTTTTTTTAGACTACATTTTCTCAATCCTGTTAAGAAGGAAAATACTGTCATTTGCACCTCACCTAAAAGCAACAGAAATCTAGAGATGTACTTTGCTCAGTCAGAAGGAAGCCACATCTCTTATGCTCTGGTTCACAAGTTCACCCTCCCTCAACTACTTCTTGTTCAGTAGTGAAGCCAGGCTTACCCACAACACTGCCCTTTTCCTTCTTTATGAAAAGTATTCCATCTTGGTCACAGTTGTGTCCCATTTGTCTTTAAAGTAGCTGTGCATGTTTGAGGGGATGAATAACCACAGACACACACAGACTGCTCAGTCTGGGGAGACAGGAAAGAGCACTGCTGAGGCAGCGGGAAGGGTATTCCTCAGCATTCCTTTTGGCCCTTGGAATGGCACTGGCATGATTTACATCTGTTCTGGTTTATTTTTAAAGGGGTTGAATCCTCTGAAGTTTTTAAGTTCACAGACATCTTTTGTTTCATCACACCTGTTTACATTCTGTCTCCTCTCCTTGATCTGAGTAAGTCAGTGGGTTCTCCCTGACCAAGACTGTTGCCATGTTATACTGAGAGAAGGATTTTTCAGGAGAGAATCTAAGGAATGCAATCTTTAACATTTTTTCAAGTCTATACAACTGCTTTCACATTATTCTGGGATGTCTTCACTCCCTATAATTTAATGCTTCTGTAGCACTATCTGAGCCAGAGGGAGTTCTCCTTTTCAGAATCCTTGAGGCTGAAAGCATGTGGTTCTGAGACATGAAAACAAAACCAGCCATGGGATTGCACTCTCTTAGACGGGCAGGTGAACTGATAGTTCATCACAGCCACCTGTGGAAAATGCCCTCAACATTGATCCTTCACTGGCCTTACCAATAATAGCTTCCTTCAGGCTTGATTCCACGGGCAAGATGTTCTTCTCCACCAGCTCCATGGGGCCTGGCCTCTGCGCTATCTTCTCATTAAGGTCATCTGCCAGTCTGGCTCTCTTCAGCTTCAGCTGCTTAGCCTGCAAGGAGGGTTCAGCTGAGGTCTCTGTTTGGGGGAAAGTAAATAAAATGGCATCAATCCAGCAATGGTTAACCCATGTCCTTCAGCAGTATTTGAATTCTGTTTAGAAAGGTAACTGTAGGCAACAGTAGATAATGGTATCGAAAAATAGTTGCAAATAACAATAGATAATCATGCACTATAAAGATATGTTAGATAGAATGTATATTTAAGTTAAAAAGATAACTACCGTAGCCTTTGTGACTCTAGAATAAGACAATTTACTGTTCTTGAGCTGATGTCACCCAATTCTTGTTCATCTTTTCCTTTTCAGTTGTGTCCAAAGATGTTATCAGCAACAGCATAGCATTCCCTCTCTGAAACTGAGGTCCTTACTAATTAGATCAAATCTGCCTCACTCCCTCTTGGGTATTTTACAGTGTCTTCCCTTAGTAGAAAAGCAATCCATGGTCATTCTATTTCATTGTTTCTCAGCTACACAAAACTGCACAATTTGAATTTGCATACAGATTCTTCTGAGAATGATGTCCAAACAAGCACAGCTGAATCCCTACCAGGGAATCACGGAACAAGCATAATCTTCTGCCCACTCCCAACTGAAAGGAAGACTTGGGGGTCACAGGCAAAATAGAAAGCTGTTAAACAAGTAATTATGATGAAGTTTATTGTTGATGCTTTCCTGTTCATCACGTGCCATACCTTCCAGAATGTGCATCCTAACCAGCTCTGATCTCTCTGGCCGTGACCGGATTTTCCGTTTCAGGTAGTCCTCTGTCTGTAGCAAAAATAGACAAGCAAGAAACAATTTCAGCTGATCAGACACAGAAGTGACATAATGTTGAACAGTACAAAGAAGAGAAACAAACACCTTTAGCTGTTACTGAGATCTAAATAAACACAGAACAGAGAAGAGGCCTATGTCCTGTCCCAGAGCATCCAAAGATGACCTTCTATTGTTATCACCTCAGTCTAATTGTGCAATTCTGCCCCACAGAACAGAAACTGGAAAGGACTTCCTCAAGAGCTGAAGTCCTCTTTTTCCCTTTTACGCACCACCACTAACTTGTGTCAGGGTGAAATTCACAACATTTCCTTTTACATTAAAGATAAATGCACTGGCTCCATTGTTCATAGCAAATACTTTCATGTACTGCTGCCATTTAGGGCTGACCTGTGGTTTGGGCATACTCTTTAGTTATTTCAAGATATGTTATTCGTTAAGCTAAAGACCCCATGCAGTCCCTTCGTGGTCAGAATCATAATGCTATGACAAGACTCATTTCACTTCCAGAGCTGCTTTTAGCTCTGTCTTTTGCCCTACAAAGCAATGCATAGAGATGACCCTGATGGGCTGACCATGTTACCCCTTACAGAGCCCATGAATGGGAATTGAAGCAGTGGGTAACAGACTGGTAAGTACTGGCCATCAGGATGGGCCTTCAGAGAAAATAAATATTAAAGTCAATCAGAAAACTCCACTATAGTTCCTCAACTGCCCACATCAAAATACTAACTTAAGAAGAAGGTTTTAGGAAACAAAAAGGAGAAATAAGCAAAAGCCTTTGAGTCACTGGTCTTAATGCAAAGTCCCGTGTTCCAATCCTTCCACAGTTTAAAGGGCTCCCTTACAGGTCCTTATCACTGCTGTGTTTTTTTTTAATTAGGTTGCTTTCACTTTTAAAACAAAACTTAGCTCTGCAGTCATAACAGGTTTCATTCTGCTGTAGGCTAATCAGAAAAAAAATATCCCCAGAGACCTTTTGAGGAACAGAAATCAAGAAACCCCCAGTTACCAAAGGTACCATATGAAGTGTTTTGCCTGGCTTCCTCTTTCTATAGAGCCATAAGTCGTGTAATTTCAGTGTCACAAGATTTTTGGGGGATCCTCTCCATTAAATTTTCAATTTCTAATCTCCTAGATAAACAATTGTATGTGCAGGTAACAGAGAAACTTTGAGAAAAGGTAGAGCTCAGCTCCACGTGATAGGAAAGGCAAAACAGACACCATAGAAATAGAAATATAAAGTGTATGGACAGTGGAGAAGAAGAATATCAGTGACTTCCAGAAAGAAGACTCCAGGGAAAATCCAGGCACCATGTGGATTTTAGGCACAACTAATTCATTGAGGGTTACATATGCAAGCTACAGAATATCCCACCAGTAGACATTTGACTATGTAATGGTGTGTTACATCCAGAACATGAACAATTCCCTTCTGCATCTCATTAACAGGTACAGGATGCCCAAAGCATAAGACATACTATTCCTGACTTTCCCAAAACTTTGAAGATTATATTGCATCTTACCCTGGCCCGCTCCAAACTCCTTCTTTGTTCATGAAATGCAGCTGGACTTTTCAGAGCTGTTGAGAGGAAAAACATTTAGGAAATCCTTTAGAATGATGGAAGTTCTCTTGCTCCACAACCCTTCAGGCCAACTGAGTTAACAAATGCACTGCAGCAACTGCCTCCAGCACCTTCCGATACAATGGACTAGATCTCCAGCTGGTATAAAGCAATGTGAATTGACATTCTCCATTTGACAGCACAGGAGATACAGGAACTGCCCTGAAATTTTTGTGGGCTGCTAGAGAGTAAAGCAGGTACATTTCAAGTCAAGCTAACCATTGTTCATGACGTTTTGTGCAAGAACAAGAGGCAAAACCAGTCCCACAATAAAAGCCTTTTACAAGCTTCAACAGAGAGTAAGATATTCAGGACCCTTAAAGGAATGACTCTGAAACACTGAAGAGATACATGAAATGGTTGGAAGGATGGGGGACAATGCTAATGAACTGTAAATCCTCTTTACTATCTTTTGATGTCAAAGGAAGCTGCAAGTCTTCCCTTAATCTGCAGCTCTGCATGTTTTGAGTACATGCAAGGGCCGGCTGCAAATTCTGCAGGTCCACAGGACATACACTGCTCCATGTAAGAGAAACTATCGTGAGAACAGGAACATTTGGACAGGAAAGCACATCTCTCTGCTGACAGAAAACCACAACTTGAGGAATGAACAGCGGCTCTCCATATAACAGACCTTCTCACCCCCTTGGGCCCTCTATAAAACCAGAGCCAAAACGGATCATGTTTTAAGAAACTGATCCTCTGCTGTCCAGGACCGCATTAACCCTGGAGGAATCTCTCACTCTGCCCTGCTCCTCTGGAGCACACAAAGCTCACGTCCCACAGAGAAGCCAGAGAAAGAGGATGACAACGCTAAGTGTCACCAGCTCCTTCTCTGAAGCTGAAAGTGCTTGGGTTTTTTTAAACAACCATGTTGTGGCTTGTATTAAGAACTACCTGAAGGGATTATAATAATTTCTTTTCATATTTCAGAAATACTCATATTTTAAACTGCCGGAATCAAGCTAAGCAGAAAAGTTAAAGAACTTCAGCTATAAAGATAAGTTGAAAGTCTTTTGCAGACAGAAAACTAAACTCATGCAGCTAGCAACTCCAAAGTATTGTATGTAGGTCCTATGAAATATAGCCTGCTCATACCATTTTTCACTTCTAAGATGTAATATCATAATGAAATCTCAAGACTTGCAATATAAATAAATGCAATGTAAGAAACTACCTCTAATGCATGTGTAGCCTTCCAAACTCTTTCCTACAGAACGCAGCCACAGACAACGTGTTAAGACACACATGTTCTGCAAAATATAGAAAGAACTCCTCTAGGTTCACATCCGTGAAATAAGCCAACTCTAAAAAGTCAACTCAAAAAGTCAGCTCTAGTCCAAATGCCAGGAATTCTGAACACACCACAGCATCATAGATGGGATTTAGACTACAGAAGTGAATGAAGAATAGTTTGTAGAAGAAATTAACAGTAACTGAAAACTAACCATAGTGAGTATACAGATCCCAACAACAATGGGGCAAATAGTTCCTGTTCAGATTAGTTTTGTACAATCTGGTTACAGACAGAAATCACCAGAGAAAGTTAGACAAGCTGTAAAATGCACTCTGAGATAAACCAAAGAGATATGGTAGGGATTTGGTTTTGCAATAACTATAAAAATAACGTAAAAATCTTCACTGTCTGCTTGAGGCATCAGGAACAGTTGATGCCTGCAATGAGGCCTCCTGGGCAGTCTGACCATCGCACTTCGACCAAGAGCAAGAAACAAATAATAGTCTTTTCAAGTCATATGAACTGCTTGTGAACGTGCATATGCTCGAACTTATACACACTTTCATTGTATGCATATCACAGAGAAGTGAAATAAAAGTTCAGGTACACTTGGGTAAAGATAGCATGCAATATATAAAACTGCATAAACATCTACCCTGGAGACAAGTGAAGCAGGACTCATCTTGAGTCTTCAAAAGCTCTCGAGCACTGGAATGTGCAGGCAGCACAGCAGCTCTTTACTCTCCCCCTCCCGCCTACCTCTGCTGTCAGTGTGAGACAGCATATGAACTTTAAGTGACATTTCCCTGACCACAG
>VYZS01073375.1:4164-23120 GCA_013400695.1 Neodrepanis coruscans
TGCAGGCAGACTATTCAAAACTCTCATAATACTTACAAGCAACAAAAAAGTGTTGGCTATTATGAGTTATGCATGAACTTTAGACACAGCTATTCAAATAAAACAGGATGTTTTCATGTAGAAAGGATGCTAATAGAGCAAAAAGTAACTTTTCATAACATAATTGCAAATGTATCTTAGAAAAAATTGCAAGATTATTATGTAGGATGTAACATGCTTATTAAAGCATGCAAACCATCAGAAGGGTAAGGAATTAAGTGCTCTAAAGACAGATGTAAACTTTCCCAATTCCTGCCAATAATTAGAACAACTGTATTCTATTCTATGTTCTCTTAGAATAATGAATGTCTTTCAGAAATAATGACAGGAGTTACTATTGTGTAGGCTTTTCTTCTACAGTCCCCACATCATTAGAAAGTAGAAAGTGATTTGTCATGTATCAAACTTTGAAATTATAAAAAGCCATTGTATTAGAGAAATAAAAGCATATAGAAAGCAATGTTTTTACTCCACTTGAAAATCCTTTGTGTCTGAAACGTAGTATTTTAGATCAGAATTTCTAGTGATGGCTTTGAAACTTTTTTTAGTATTTTTATTATTTCAAATGAGTATGCAGTTCTTGAAACTATTAAAATGTGTGCAACTTAAAAATGTGTGTAAATTTAAAATGAAAATGGGTGCTAATCCAGCGTGGAAGTGAGTTAGCTATACTGTTTGTCCAATATTATCACTAAATACTGTTCATTTTCATAATGAAATGAAACAAATTAGCAATAACCAGAAAAAAGTTTTAATTGAATACATCCATCAAGTCAAAGTATTAAATGCATGAGTTGGAAGAGATGTGAACTTCAATACCTCAAATATTAGAACAAATCTTTCTACCTGTAAGAATCTATGAGTGCTTTCCAGATCCAGCTCTGTTGGACATACAGACTAAGGATTTTATGATACAAAGGTTTTAATCCTAGGTTTGTGCTGAACTTCATAATTACCTTTGTGCATAGTGAACTAAAGATCAGCTTTGTTTTAGGGATTGAAATCCAGTCTGGTTGAATGAAGAGATGATGACTATGCAGAAATGTGACTGAAAGCATTAACAAGACAAAGGCATATTAGGGTAACTGAGAAATAACCAGTAAGAAATATTAGTAGAAAGTGAAGTAAGCTAATATTGAAAAGTGGAAAAACTTTTTGAAAATGTTTTTTCCTTGGCAGAATCAACGATCATGAAAACTGTGCATCACTACTCATTGGAGCCATTGACGCCAGCATTGTCAATTGTGAAGATGACAAAGGAAGGTAATCGTTTCTTTAACAAACTGGACTTCATGAATCCATTTAGTATTTTTCATAGTTCTTTCTGAATCTCTGGAAGTAATCCTTATCTGGTACGGTTGAGCTAAGACACTTATCATGCTGACTCTGTCAGACAGCAGTTTACACTGTAGCACAGTTAAATAGTGGCTCACTTCTCACTTGAAGCAAGAATGTGATGAAGTATTCAATGTCATAGTAAGCATGAAAAGAAATGCAAAAGAAATAGCATTTGGTTTGTTTAGAACAGCTGTGGCTATAGGATGTTTCCCTGAACCTATTTTCTTCCTTAAATGTTTAAACACATTTCTCTTCACTAAATTAAGTGATGCTATATACATACAGAAAAGTATTTCATTGAAACTTTTCATGTTTTGTTTGCGTTCTCAGGGCACACAACTGAAAACATCTATGCAGCAAAATAATTCTGATACAGCAAGAGATATGCATTCAGCCAAATCCTTTGTTTGTCGCATTGACAATTTCTTCATTGCATATATATATATTTAATTAAAATTGCTGAAATTCTAAAACTTGTTGTTTCTGTTGATTAAAATAAATCTAATACCTCAATAATGGTGATTACTTAATGGTAAGATCACCTCACCTTTACCAGTAAGCAAAACTGAGTTACACTGAGCTGGGTTGTATACCAACAATCTTTCAATTCTACTGATCATGCTTTGGACCCAAAACCCCAAAGAATGACACTGAACAAGTTCTGGTGTCTCAGTCTTGTAGAAACTGATAATCTTTAAAGTGTATTGAATTCCTTCTGCCTTTTATAGTAATGCCGTTATTGTGACTTGCTCCTGCAGTATCTTTGACGATAATTTAAAATATTTAATTTTTTTAAAATAATGGATCTGTTCTTTTCTGATAGTTCTTCCCATCAGAGGCTTGTTAAAAAAAATAAAATTGCAGGATCAAGAATGAGGAATTGTACTGCTTTTCATGTTACAGTATGTTCCGTTAAAATAAATGTGCTGCTAATATGAGATTCTTCACAGTATCATACCTCTCTACTATTATATTCACCTTGCTGCTTCCCAAGACACAGACTGTAAATATTATTTAACTTGCTTCAGGTGCTGCTCCTATAATTTTCCCCTGGTGATGACTTTAAGTTTCACAGGGAAAAAAAAATATATACTGCACTTTAGGATTTTTGGGAAGGTAGGCAAACACAAATACTGTCATTCTTTAGCAAAAGCTGAGGTTGTGTTACTCTGTCCGCAGGACACCCCTTCACGCTGCAGCCTTCGCAGATCACGTGGAGTGCCTCCAGCTCCTCCTGAGCCACAGCGCACAAGTGAACGCTGCGGATCACGCAGGGAAAACACCACTCATGATGGCAGCTCAGAACGGCCACATAGGTGCTGTAGGTAAGGACAGCCCTCTCTTCCTCCTGAAAGGAGAGTGCTCCTGCAGTTACTATCCCAAATGCGTAATCGTTTTTATCCTGTGAAAACTAAAAAAGGAAAATATGTGGATAATATGCTTCTGTAAGAAGCTACCTTTTCAGCTGTATGAAAATAGTTTTTCTTCTCAGCAGTCTTGATGAACATTCACAATAACAAATTTGAGTCTTATTTCTTTTAAGATCACACTGTACAGAGCAGAGGGGAAGTAGTAATTCTATTCTCCTCTTTACTTCCTTGATTTTATGGAGCAGTAAAACTGCATGTGTAAAAAAGATTGTGTAACCTTTTTCTGTTCTCTATTATTGGAAGCCCTGCTCTTGAAATGGCAGCCATCAGGCAGCTGCTTTTTCCAGGCTAGACTGTATGCTATGGGCATACAGATTGGGGACGTATTGGCTTTGCACAATTCCCTTTCCTCTAGCTTCAACAACACAGGCTGCACCCCAAATTCTCTATATCCATTTAGTCCCCTCGAAGAAGGATTCACAGTTGTTCTCAGGAGAAGGTGATTCAGGCAAAACTTGCTGATTTGCAATTAGGGAAGTTCATAAATAAATTAAGATTATAATATATGTTTGACAGTTTGAGGCACAATGAACGAGCTGTTAGCACTGACTTTGCTTGCTGATTACCTGCACAACATTAGTCTGTTCTCATTCACTGATTTCACTTCATGTTTTTAAAGCTTACATCATGATTAGCTGATTAGCACGTATGCATACATATATTGAAATAGTAATTTTTTTCCTTTGTTTTGACACATTTGTCTGCCCATTGGGTTTGTTCATTGATTTCTACTCTGTACCTCAGACTTTTTGGTGAACATTGCCAAGGCTGACCTGACGTTAAAAGATAAGGAGTTGAATACATCTTTGCACTTGGCTAGCAGTAAAGTAAGTGGCAGACCTCTATATGCTTTTTGTTCATCACAGTCTGTGTGAATGTATTTGTGTGTTTATGCTCCCAGTTTTTTTTCTGCAATGGAAATGTGGTGAGAAAGGGAACATTGTTCCAAGCTTTTTTTCAAGTTTTCGAAGTTTTTCAAAGTCTTATACATGGAGAAATAGGGATGACGTTTGTCTCCTATGACAGCTGAAATGTCAGCAAGTAGACACTAAGTAAAGGAAACCCAGATCATCTCAATGTAAAATAGCTTAACAGGTTCAGTTACAAAGAAAAATAAGTCTTTTATTTATTCTCCATTTTCTGTGGAAGGAACCCAAAATTTTCCCTTAACACAGTAGCAGTAAAAACAGAAGCATTGATTAGATTGGTGGTGGTGTCTTTTCCTACCCTCTCTTCCTCTGAATTCCAACTGCTACTGCTGTTTCTGCAAGAAAAAAATGCCCACAGGATTCCCTCTCCTGGCCCCTTTTGCTCCTGTCAACAGATTGAATTCCAGATTGTATTACTGGAGCCACATGAGCCTTGCTGAATTCTCAAGGTCCTCCAGGCAGCTGTTCACCTGCCACAGCTTTAGGCTCAGCATCTGCAACTTGGCTGTGCTGAAACATGATCAGAAATAAGGCCCAGATCAGTATTATTCCCAGAGTTTCATTGTTAGAGCTCTCACACTGAAGGCATTTTGTAGTAGCTTATTAATAATACAGAAAGGCATTTAAAGACACAGAAAGTGTAGTATTTGTTTCTGAGATGAAACCATTCTATGCTCTCTCAAGAGAAGTAGCAGTATTCTCTGAAAGCTGAGGAAGTGAATTAATATTTAATGAATGGAGCGTTGAAAGACAGGTGAATGTCTGACTTCCTAAATGTGCTAAAACATCGCAGCAGTGGTGGCTTAAAATTAGTATTTTAAGGCTCCTTTAGTTCACCTTCTACACAGTCTTACTGAGCAGCATGTTTTGTATTTCAAATGGAGTTACCAAATTTTGCTTTTATTATGTAACATATCTTTTGCCTCAATTTCGAACTCCTCAGCAAATTAACACTTGATTTTTTTTCTTGACTACAGGGTCATGAAAAATGTGCCTTGTTAATACTTGACAAGATACAAGAACAGAGCCTTATTAATGCAAAAAATAATGCATTGCAGACGTAAGTATAGCCTGATCCTCTCAAGTTCAGTTCATTTGCCAGAACATTCCAATTTAGCATTTCAAATTCATGGCTCAGATTTTTCATAGAACAGTAAATTTCTGATTTCTTTTGAATGTTTTCCCTTAGAAAAGACCAGAATTGTATTGCATTTTCACTTTTAATTTTGATTTTATTAATGACAATTCCATGTGTGATCTGGTGGAAAAATTCATTAATTCGAAGATTATTAATCCTTTGAATGTGTCAGTATACTTATGGCATTTTCCAGCTTTTTGAGCTTCACCTTAAATTTAAATAATTTACTAGGACTTATTTAGATTTAAGGTGCTACATTTAATTTCTGGAGGGTTTTTTGGGTGATATTTGACGTGTAGCTCCTTTCCATAGCACACATTATCAGCTGCAGCTGTTTGACTGGCATGATGGAATCCCACTGTAGGAGGTTCAGCCATGAGTTCAGGTGGCAGATGATCTAGTGCTTCCAGAAGAATTAATCCCATCTTATCACTTTTTCCCCTCTTCCAATAGGAAAATGTTTTTCCTGTCCTGCTAACTGTGCTGAAACAGGAGCATTGGGTGTTGGGCCAGGAAAGTAGCAAATTAATGGTTATTTTTAATTTCCAGCTACTGTGTGGTAATAGAAATTAGCAGTGAAGTATTCAAGGACGAAAAGACAATACGATGATTTTGAACAGCCTGTAGTAGCCAGAATTAAGGATGAAACACAGGCATTTCTTCAGCCTTAGATTAATTTTCTTTTTAAACGTCAATTTTGTGCTTCAAACAGTGCAAAAAGAGAAATTTTTTAAAGAAAGGCTTTAGACTGGAAAGTATTAAGCAATCTTTGTGTGCTTGCACATATGTTTTATAGATACAGAGCAAGATGATTATTTCCAAGGCTGCAATATAATTTAGTGTCTACAATACAATTCTAATGATCCCAGGAGAGAGAACATTCTCTTTCAGGTGCTGGATATGCTTTAAGCATTACTTAACTATTTGGAAAATCTGTTTTAAACTGAACTTGAATTTAGTTGTTATGTTTTTGTAGACCTCTCCATATTGCTGCACGAAATGGCTTAAAGATGGTGGTTGAAGAACTGCTAGCCAAAGGGGCATGTGTCCTAGCAGTAGATGAAAATGGTAAGTAAATAATACACTTTGACAGTCTTCAGTAGGACCCAACAGGTAACTTTACAACAGACCGAAGCAATAGACTTAAAAGCTGATGATAGACTTCATTGATGCTTTTATCCTTCCAAGAACAGACAATGAGTTGTGTGAGTACTTATTTAAGAAAATAAAAAAGATACTATTCATTTTTCTTTAATATAAAAATGTATTCTAAACATCACAGTGGTCCCTTTTACTGTTCATTTTGCATGTACTGTCAACAGCTAGTCTTTTTTAATGCTTGAGTGCAGTGGTAACTTGAATTTCCTAAACATGCAAGTGGCACCGGATAATTCTGACGCCTTGCAGAAGAATTAAGGATTATGCATTCAATCAGCGCATGTTTTAATGGGTAGGAAGAAAACCATCAACATATGTTTGATTGTGTCCCAGTTCATTCTGAGATCAAACCTTGTGCTTGCCATTTATCTGACCTAATCCAAGGTGAAATTAAATTACTGTTGCTCATAAAATACATGATTAGTTAATAAATTTAGTAACTTTCAGACTTTAATTCAGTCCTTCCCTAAACATTATAAAATCTATAGAAGGATGTGAGTCTAAAATTATAATTTTAAAAAATAACTTATGAAATAAGTTGGTCTGTCTTACAATATTACCTTCATGGCATTAATGTAACAGTTTGGTACCTCCATCTTTCCATATCTGTAAAGTAACAATAATAATACCTAACATTGCGAGACATTTGAGATCTATGGATGAAAAGAACTGAATGGTGAGTATTTACTATAAACCAAATGCTACCTGGCTATATTTGCATGAATGAGTTCCACTGAAGTCATCTGACCCTAACCTCACTGTAGAGATAGGGGACAGAAAAATTAACCAGATTAGCTTCTAATAACAGTTTTTATCCTTAAAACTGTAAATACAGATTCAGCTAATTTGTATGTATGTAACAAATGAAAACTAAGTTTAAATTTTATACGCATTTAGTTAGTGCATACACAGTTTAAAACAGAGACACTTAAGTACAGTCTTAGTGCAAGTACAGCTCTAAAGAATATTAACGCTCAAAACTCAGTTGAAGAGCAAATGCACTGACTGCAATCCTTGCTTAAATGTGGGTATTTTGCAACAAAATTGTTCTTCTGTTTTCTCACCAAATGCATCTACACTGCAGGCACTCTCAGCTTACTTGAGGCAGTAGGTACCAGTAATGGTCACTGTCTCACAGTACTACTGCTGCAGCATTTAGGATTTAGCCCTCTGCAAAAGATTTTGTCAGCTCTTAACATAAAGGAGGATTTGTTGGAAAGTGCTGGAGTACTGCACAGCCTGTAAAATGTAAAATGTACAGACAGCAAGTGTAATGAGCACACTGGCTTCCAAGGTTTGGGTACATGAAGAACTGCTTTAGGGGCAGCACTTGGACAGGAGCCAAGTTAAACTGCAGTGAAGACAGGCTTCTAATAGCTCCCCAGTCCTTCTTTTTACTGACATTGGAATAATATTAGCTTTGTATTTTAAGTATCATGTATTTTAAATGCCCTGCTTGCTGAATACCACCATTATTCTTCTAGCACAGTGTAAATTTGGGTAACTCCACGTAGTCATACCTGCTATACATGTTCCCCATACACAGGTCTAATTCCTTTTATAATTCCTAAATATGCTACTTTTTGAATTGAGTAGATAGTTGGCTGACCAGTCTTTAAAATTGTTTGCTTATTTAATTAAAGTATTTTTAAACTAATATCTTTCATGTTCTACTGAAAGTTGTTGTTCTCAGAATGAGACTCATTCATACGCACAGAAACTGAAGCCAGTTTCTGTCCCTGTTGCTGTATGCCCTGTGTTCTGTATTCATCATACTGTCTGTGCTGTAGAATTGTGTTTAGCTTTTATTGAAATCGTGAAGTCTGTTTGCTGCCTGGTTTTACAAAAAAAAGTGCTTGTTGTGGTCACGGTGATTAAATGCCCTGTAGAGTGTGTATTTTCCCAGCATGTCTAATGTGAAATGAGTAACACCCCGTGTTGCCTGGCATGACTGTAACCAACCATACATCTCCCGCTCCCATGTCCTAGAGATGTATATGAGGAATGCTCAGTGCCACTCTCGGTACCTCAGTACTAACCATTGCCTTGTCTGCGTTTGTGCCCAGGTCATACGCCAGCCCTGGCTTGTGCTCCTAACAAAGACGTGGCTGACTGCCTGGCACTCATTTTGGCTACCATGATGCCTTTTTCTCCTTCCAGTTCAGTGACGGCTTTCAACTTCGTTTGTTTTAAAAAAGACAATTTGGGCAGGACACATCTCTGCGATGGCTCCAGTATGGGTAGCATTAACTCTTACAATAAGCCCTTGAGTAATAACATAGGAACAGAGGATGGGTACAATGAAAATGATTCGGATTCTGAAACATTTTGACTCATTGGCATTCAAAATTTTTTTTCATTTTTATTTCATTTTAGCTTTATTTTTGTCTTTTTAAACCACTTAAATCCCACAGCTCTATTCTTGACTAGTATTCTTGACAAGTAGGTATTGACAGATTTGTAGTGTTGATAAGAATCAAGCCTTTAAATAACAAAATTAGCGGGATTTACTGGAACATATTCCCGTTAGTGTTCTGCAGCTTTTCAGTTTCATGATGTTTTCTTTAGGCCCAAAGTGCCCCTGTGGAAAGTCTCTACCTCTTATTTTAAGTAGAAAAAGAGAAAATGCCTTTTTTCTTTTTGACAGCACAAATAAACAGGGATCTGTTTGTGAAGAGTTCTTTCATGTTGTACTTTTAGTTCACAAACATATTTCCAGCGTAGCCTTCAAAGATTTGAGCATCACCCCCTTCCTGCGTTTGTCTGTTCCTGCTTCCAGGGGCTCTGTTAATTAGACAATTTTTTTATACAAACCAAAGGTAAACTTGTAATCTTAAAACTGCCTGTATTACTTTTCTACAGGAAATGAAACCTTTAACATTCTGCCTGTATCAAGCACTTAAACATACAGAAGGCACTTTTTACAGTTCTTAGTTGCAGCACACAGTTAGAAAAATGTAGTTGTTAACTCTTAAGGCCAAATTCTACTCATCTCAACATATTTTCCCATGGACATCACTTGTGTAAAATAAAAATCACTTTGCCCTTATTTTTTTTTCAATTCAGCACAAATGTCTATGGTTTATTTGCACTACAGAATTAGGGTCATTAGATACTTCTGTCACCTGAGCCATTAATCATGAATCCAGTATCAGAAAAAAAAAAGGGGAGAGGGGAAGAAATCAGGTGTAGACAAAAGTGTATGTAAAAGTTTATAATTACTTGCCAACTTAAATGGATTTTTTTTTCCTTTTCTATGGTTAAATAACTTATTTTTACTGTAAACGGTATCAAATTTTAAAATACTTTTGCCAGTATTTGGATTAACAGAGCAAAGGTAAAGCACCAAAAGTTGAAATACCAAACACCAGAAAACATAGCAGTGTACTGTGCAGGGTATCAGAGATAACATGCTGAAAAGCCTATTGTCATCAGCTTTTAAAGCAATGTCAGCTTTGTGAATATGTTTACTCCTTCTGCCAAAGTTTCTAGGTCAAATGGACCATGACCCTCCTCTGCAACAGATGTACAAAAGGAAGAATGAGACTTTGTAAACAAAAACAAAAAATCCCAAACAAAAAGCTATATCATGAACTAACCAGCTGTAGCAAGAGGACCAAAATTCTTCAGTAACTAAATTGAAGACTTTGCTACTTTTTTTTTTTCTTCAAATGTGACAGAATGAAGTAGTTTTTTCTACACCGTAAAGATTTAAACTTTTGAGGTATTGAGTAGTCTTGAGTGAATTTGACATTTTATGACGCAGGTTTCAAGTTGACATTTTTAACTGATGATGTGTTGACCACAGGTGGGGTTTTTTTCCCCAGACTAAAGAATATGTTCATATACTTTTAATGTAAATGTGTTTCTATTTATTTGAAATGAAACATGCCCAGGAAAAATAACTATGGCTTATTCTCCTAGTTAGCATTTATGCATACCGTTTGGCATGATGTGAAACGAAATGTGAATCTAGGCAAGACTGACGGCCTGAGTAGCAAAAGGAAAGGCGGATGCACTTTGGGAGGGTGCCCATCTTCTTCGGTGGAGTGCAAAGGTTGGGTCCACAGGCTGTGTTGGTAAAAAGCAGAAACCAAAACACCTCTCTTTGTTTAAGAGCGTAGAAAGGGATCCAGCCCCTTGCCAGACAGGTGAGAAAACACTCTACACCTTCAGCAAAGAGGGGAAAAGGCAGCAATAGCATGGAGTCAGGGTGTTAACATTCCTGTGATTCAGGCTCAGGTTGTCTGCAGGCCTGGTCTGTGCTGGGAGGGTGAGATGAGCTTCCTCGGTGCTTGCTTTTGGCAACAGAAATGAAAAGGAAGGGGTTTTATTGTACTTGCAGTTTTTAGACACGTTCTGCCAAATTGTTAATCTATTGGCAGATTTCAGTTCTTTAATTCGGAAGAAAAAAATTTTGTATTAAGTTTATTTTGCCTTGTGAAAATTAAATACTTTTTCCTTGGACGTTTACAATTTTCCAAAGTTTACAACAAAAAAATCACAAAGCGTAGTGTCTCTTTTCTCTCGATTCTCTAGTTTCAGCAGTACAATGACAGGGCACCTGAAACCCTGGTTTTCTTCTCAGAAATAGCACAAAATAACATTTTAATGATTGATTTTTCTCAACATTTTTGCTTTTGAAAGTTGCAGAATAGCAATAACCACCTTACTTTGAGCACTGATAATAAGAGGAGAGATCAGTTATTGTAGTTTTCAGTGGTGCCTGTTCTGAAATGAATAGGAATCCCAAATTTGGGTTTTTTTACTTGGAATGATGGCATTGAAAACAAACAAATGGGGAATAGCTGCCACCTATCTAACAGCAGGATCATCATTTTAATCTTATTTTAAGCAAAAATGTAGGTGGGCTCCTTGGCAGGATTAGCTATGTCTCACCCTGAAATACAGGAAGTTACCCCATCGTACATGAAATTGCTTCATTAGGAGAAAACAGCATCCTTTGTAAAGAATAGTTGTATTATTTTAAGCAGCCATTTAAAAAAGTTTCAGTATTTTTACTTGCTGCCATACAAAGTTAAAGAAATTATTTCTCTTTGCAATACCTCGTAACTCAGCATCCCAGAAGCAGAGGTCATTCTGCTGATCCTTCTAGGAACCAAATCTAAACTTTACCCATTAAACTCTTCCATAAACTAGCAGTGTTGTCAGTGTGCAATATTCCAGAAACCTTAGGAACACAGGCTGTGTCTGCACCTTGAGGGTGCTGCAAACGTTGTGTTTTGGGTGTGCTGTATTTAGGAGGAAATCTGCCATGAGGGAGACACTTGGAAGTACTCAGTGTTGGCCTGTCCCACGTCTCACATGAGTTACTCTTTTTTTTTTTTTTTTTTTTGGTATGCTAGTACATTAATCTGTAATTTATCACATGTAGAAATATAAGTGTAATTTAGGGCAGGTATTTAAGCATGGGAGTAATTTTACTCTTGTAAATAATCTCTTGCCTTTCTGTGGACTTTTTACAAGAGTAATCCTACATAATTGTTGCACTTAACCTCGGATCCTGCAATTTACAGTACACAGACAACTTCTGTGTCTGCACCAAGCAAAGGGTATTTGGGAGGGGCAGCTGTCTGCCCAAGTGTTTTAGCAGGATCATTTCATCCTGTATTTTAACCACAGCTCCAGGTGGAATCCATAGCAGGATGGGGTCCCAAGTCTCTCTCATAAATACTGAGTTAAAACCTCTGGACTGCCTGAAATTGCTGTGAAATAGCTCAGGGGATTTCTGTTCATCGCTATTAAAAGGGCACCATAATGTGTTTGGTACTTTTATGCAGTAAACAACTGCCAGGTTATTGAATTAGAACAAACACATGAAATGAATTGTTTATCCATTGTACTGTTGAGAAACTTGGTTATGTATCTTGAGGATGATTTAAGAAAAATTGTGATTTTTATTCTTAGTCATGTAAGAAATATTAGAGTGCCTTTTTATATTTGTGTATAATGGAAATGTTTTGTGAAACTCGTCTTTTTTTTTTTCATTTGAGTGTTATAAAAGCAATATATTACCAGTAAATTTTCATTTCAGACCTTCTTTGAATGTATAAAGTGTTTCTTCTTTTCATATGTTCTACCTGCATTGAAATGAAAATTAATATGCTAAATTTCTATAGGAATAATGTATAATTTTTGCAGTGCTGAAAATGCTTTCTTATTACACAAAAATTAAACCTTAGGTCAGTGTTATAGGAAAGGGCGTTTTAAACTAGTGACAATCTGAGTGTGTGTATAAAATGTAATTTTATGCGTTTCTTATGCAGTGATCTACATATTAAAACCAATATATAATGTTTTGTAGGTTATTGTCTTATATTTTATGCTTTAGCATGTGCAATATATCTTTACAAACCATGGTGATACGCATCTGGTGCCAGTGTTATATTTTGCATAACGTTTGTAATAAACAATATAAAATGTTGTTTGATGGTTTCGGTGGGGGGTTGTCGATATTGTTTGCTTTTGTAAATTGAAGTTTAAGGACTTGGGTAAATGTAACATGAAATGAGGAAAACAAGTTAATTCGGTGAATGACTTGGAATTCAACCTGAATCTTCTCAAGCACAGTTTAATAACTTTTTCAACTACTGAATGCTGTATTAATGTAATAAAGAACCCTAACTGTAAACTACTCTTGCAATGCATTCAGATGGTTATTTTTACAAATAAAAATGGTACAAATACTGTTGGAAAATTGAGTAAATTTTGTTTCTTTTAACAGGGCGGGGGGGAGGGGGAAAGGGAGGCTTAATTATTTAGCAGTATAGATGAAAATGAAGCGATATATATATGGGCATGTTTTCCTTAAGAAGCTGATATTTGTATTGCTTCCTCTGTAGATTGGAGGGGGAAGAAGAGTGTGTGTTTGGGGTTTGTGGTTTGTTTGTTTTTGTCAGTTACTAAGTATTTTACTGTTGGTTTTCCCTGCAGTCCTGGGTGTGCCCTGCAGAGGGCTGGGGCAGCAGTTCCACAGGGAATAAAATGCAGCAGACTGCCTACTGCTAGTGAAAGGTAGATACTAAGGTGTTACATGTACCCGAATTAAACCCACAAAAAACCCCATCGAAACTAACACCCCCAACCACGCCTTTTACGTGGTGAGTGCCTGAGGCTTCCTGGACGTGTGTCCCTGATCTGCGCCCCCCGGGGCCGGGTCCGTACGCGCCCCTGCCCGCGGGGTCTGAGGGGGGCGAGGGGCAGGGCTCCTCTCAGAGCCGCAGCCCGGGGGCCGTGACCCGCCCTCCCCGTCATGGCGGACACGCCTCCCCCTCGAGCCGCGACATGGCGGGCGGGCCCCTCCGCCTGGCGGCCGCCCGACCTCCCCAACATGGCGGCCGCCTCCGCCCCCCCTGGCTCTGGGCAGGGTGGGGACCCCGCCCTCCCGCTCNCGCTCCGCGGGGCGCCATGGGGCGGGCGGGCCGCCGCCTGCCCGCGCTCGCAGCGCTCTTCTACGGGGCGCTGGCGGCGCTGGTGCTGCTGGGGGTGCGGGACGTGCTGTTCCTCTACGAGGAGAACCGGTGCAGCATGACCTACATGTACGAGTACCCCGAGTACCTGGTGAGTGCGGCGGCATGTAACAGGTGGGAGCCGCCCCGCCCGCCTCGCCGCGGCCGGAGCCGGAGCCGGGGCGCTGCCCTGCCGCGCTCCCCGTGGGAACGGGGGACAGACCCCGGCTCGGGGCGGTAAATGGGGCACGGGCAGCCCGGGCTTGTCCGGGGTCCGTGGGTTGGCAGGACGTGCTGCTGTGCCCCGGGGGGGAGATACCTGGGGAGAGCTGCCCCCCGTGAGCCAGCGAGGTGTTTGTCCTGCCCCCGGTACAAAACCTCCCCGCGTTCTAACCTGCGAGTGCCTGTGGTTACCTGTAGCCGCGGTAAAACCCGTCAGAAGCTCATGTAGGCGCTGGCGATGGAAGAGGCTGGGCCGGCCCCTGTGACAGCACTCACGGCACTGCCGCTGCCCAGGAGGCCGAGCCTTCCACTCCTTGGCCCGCAGCCGGGGCTGGAAGATGAGTGTGTTTCTCAAGGTAGTGAACGGTAGAGCAAAGTCTTCTCCGTGAGCGCTTTGGAGGAGGAGGCATGTCCTGCAGTATATGGGAGAACTTGTAAATCCTTGCGGTCCCACTCGTTTTGCTAATGGAGCCTTGTAGAAGGCTCTTTGAAAACCTGGACTCAGTTTGGGAGGGGAAACTGCCGCTGGAACTGTTGTTTTCCAGACGTGGTATTCTGGCTTAATAGTGGGAGGATATAAATATGTATTTGTAGGTTTGCTGCTCATGCTGCCTGCAGTTGTTAGAAATTAGTTTCTCTTTCTAATAGTTCTTCTAATAGTACTTCTTACTACAGCACTTTCTGTCTCATTAAAAGCATAATTTGTTGAGTTCTGAACATTCATTTAACATTATCCAAGATCTATGTTGGAAAAAATACGAAGTATTCTAAATAATGCTGTGTTCTGAAATGGGTTGCAAGCTGGTTTGCCTAGTAAAGAAGATATAATAGCAAAACCTAAATTGGTAATGAAGCAGCAATTTAATTTGTGGGGTCTATTAACCTTCATTTTCTAAGCTTGACAGAGTTGTGTTAGCCTACAAAAGAGAAACTCGGTGTAGCTACAAGGGTTGTTTTGTCCGCGATGCAGGACAAATTTGTTTAAGCAGTTATGAATACTTAAACACGACGCCGCAAGTTTTCAGATCTCCTGGCAGCCAAAATCTACTTCAGTTTCAATCTGAAGCCAGCCAACAGAACGTTACGAGCAAAATCTGTGTGATGTTATTGGCAGTTGTCTGAAGTTCTCGTCTGCCACCACACATCTTTTGTATTTACTCATTATGTCAAGGCTTAAACTCTGGAGCATCTTTCGGCAGCAGTTGTGCTGGTAAGGGATGCAAGGCTTAAAGGTAAGCACTGGCTCCATGCAGGAGATGCAAGTCACCACTCACAGAATTTCTGTTTCCTGGGCAGCCACTTTTACTGTGTGGAAAACAGTACTTTGGGCGGGGGGTGGGTGGAAATTGTGAATTGGTCTGAGCTCGCCAAGGCATTATAGTTTTTAAGTACCTCTTTATTGATGGAGGGGTTGGTTGTTTGATTTTTCATGTCTTTGTACTGCTGGCTTTGGTAGGAAATCACAGGGTGGGAGTTTCAGGTGGGAGGTACCTGTCCTTGCTTCCGGATTGGGATCAGATTACAAAACAAATAACTGCTGGACAACTAGAAAGGAAGTTTCGTTTCTTTTGTGTCTGTCAGTGGGAATCAGCTCACAGTCACCGGGTATTAAGAATCCATTTGGATTTTTTTTTTCATTTTTGTACTTAAACGTTTTTCTTGCACAAGTTGTAGAATTGCAGCATTTGAATTTAACCTGCCCTTGTCCTGTAGATCTATATTTGACAAGAGATTCAGAAGTTAGTAATGAGGACTTTCTGACATAAACCTAATTTTTTTGGGAAGCAGGGTGGAAAATGAAGCCTACATTGACATGATAAAAAGTTCCTGTAGCTTGCTGCAACCAATTACATAAGCCATGTCTTTGGAATTCAGCATTTAAATCCACTGTCATGGACCATGACAAAAATCCACATGACAGTGGATTTTTCTTTGGAGTTATTAACTGTCATTTTGTTACAATACTTGAGCACTGCGATTTACCAAAAGCCAACCCCTGTTATTTTGGTAGTACAGTTCTCATGGGGTGTGTGGGTTTTTGCTTTTGATACTGACCCAAAGAAGGACAGCTTGTTAATTTTTTTGTTCTGTAAAATTTTTGAAAAGACAATGAACTAGGAAGATACTGTGGAAGAACAGTTGGTTTGATCTGCCAGGAAATCATACGAGCAAATCGTGAGAGCACTTGTAGTTTAGTAATGGAAACTGATGAAGCTTTTTCCACATAATTTTGAAAGCCTTTGAAAAAGGTGCAGCACAAAGGAATAAGAATGGGGCAGTGAGGTCAGTGAAGCTGGGGGAGGGCAAGATGATGGAGAAAAGGAAAAGACCATTGAAAGGGTGGTCTGAAGACAAACCCTGAACAAAGTTTAACCTTTTCTGTTGACAGTGAAAGAATTAAACACACACTCTCTCTATTTCATTAATTAATGTAATTAAAATATTAGAAATAGTTCAGAGAGAATACACATTTTAAATATATACATCAAACATTGTAAGAAGAGGTTGGAAATAACCAATATGGCAAAAAACTTGAAGGCTAAAGGAGAAAGAAAATAGTCCTTAGTTGAGGAGAGATTGAGAAGAAGGGGAAGGGAAGGAGTGTGTGGGCAGGGAATTAAAGTAGCTAAAGTAACTACCATTATTGTAGATGCAGCTGAGAGAAATAATGAAATATTTGAAGTAGAGTTGCTTCTATTTCATGAAAACAAGAAAGGCTTCAGAGATTTTTGATATAAAACTGAGTTTAGTTTTGACCTTATTCTGCAAAAGTTTTTCCTTAAATTGTAAATTACATCTTAATGCATTTCTTTTCTATTGTCTTACTTGTCTCTGAATTGTTGTGACATAATTAATCAAGTACTGGGACAAGTATATTTACATTCACTGAAATTTTAAAAATCTGTATCGTAGAAATTCAGAGTTATAAACCAACCACTGTGTTCTTGTTTACTACTTATTTGGTTTAAAACAGTGTCACACGGTCTAAGAATAATCCTCACCCAGCCCTCAGGTTCAAAGGGATCTTGCTTGCTTCTCTTTGGGAATCATAATCCTGTGAATGTGATAGGTTAGGGGGTTAGTTGTTTTCTCCTTGGTTCTTTTATTTTGTCACCCTCTTTCAGGTGACAGGTGACATGTAAATTGGACCCTGAGTTGTTACAAAACCAGGCTGTTTGTCACTGGGCCACAAAACCAACTCTGAAAATGAAACAAACAGAAAAAGCACCTGATGAGCCACATTGAGTGGCTACTGCTACTGTTTCAACTCCCTGTAAACATGAAAACGTTTCTGTAAAAATCAGCCAAGAGAATTCCCACAGCATCAGGAATTTACCCTGATGTAACCTGTGGCATCTGTCAGTCACCTACATAACCCTGTCCTCGAGGTGCAGCTTTTGTAGCAGAGCACGAGCAAATCCTTGTTCAGAGTTGCGTTGTATTGGAAAGGGTTCCAGAACAATTCTGTTGGAACAGCAATAATTGGGATCGTTCATGTGCCCCAATTTCTGGTCACAGATTCTCCTGCCCTGGGAGAAGTGTTTAGTCTTTGATAGGCCTTTTTTTCCCTTTTCTCTTCCACCATATGATAAGTTGGATTCATTTTATGAATGTGCAACTTTGATAAATACAAAGTTGCATTCCTTTGTTTCAAGCTGGTTAATTGCTGTTTTGAGTAAGTAACTGCAGCCACTCATTCTGCACAGTAATACCTGCTTGAACAATGTGTTGAATACTTTATTTTTAGTTAGTTCTTTAAAGCAAAAGCCAGTTTTCATTCTGCATTCTTTAGACTGTTACTTAAAACCATACATAAACTATAAGCCAGATCATTTAAATGGCTGCATAGCCACTGTATTTTCTTGTTTGTAACACTATAAATGAGGTATTTGTTTTCTTTCTAACTTTTGCAATAGAAAATAAAATTACCCAAGAAAACAGCCAGGAGATACCCAGCATATGAGCTCTATCTCTACGGGGAAGGGAACTACGCTGAAGAAAACAAAAATCTCCTATTGACAGGAATTCCAGTTCTCTTTCTTCCTGGGAATGCTGGCAGTTACAAACAAGGTGAGTATTTTGTGAAAATAAAAAAGCTCTCACATTTGTGCATTATTTAGTTTTCTATTTGAAATAATATCAGCCAGAGTCATAATGATTGATCTTATTATGATGTAGGTATCCTTGTTAGTCCATGTTTCATGTCAGACATTCAAATTTGAATGGTTAAGCTGTAATATTTCTCTGGAGCAAGACTTTAACTTTTGAAAGTCAGAAACAGTGCAGTGCTGTAACATGGCAGCACTGCACCCTTGCTCTACTTTTGTTTGCAAACATCCAGTTGGTTTGGATTTAAATAAAGTTTAGTGCAGTTTATGGCAAATACGACCTGAATGTGATTAGAAGAGACTGAACCCTCTATCATCTGTGATGTGATGCTTTATAAATAAGCATCATCTTGGGGCTTGCCCTGTGGCTTCATTATTTCCTACTTCTTTTTGTCGTGGTATTTTTCCCTCAACATCATCTTCCCACTTCACACATAGCTTGCTTTTGTTTTCCAGGTTGTTCCCTCTTACACTTCCAAGCCCCAGATGAAAAGAAATAAAAGTTTTAAAGCACTTTTGTGCTTTACCAAAGCTAATAATTTGATGAACATGAAGTTTTGTGTTTCAGGGTTTACTCTGGTGTCTGCAATTCCTTCCAGGCTGGGTTTGTCAGACTTGTTTTTGTTCTCTAAAATGTGCTTCGAAACAATACCACTCTCACTGTGTAGGAAAATGGATGAGTATGTGTGGGGAAAACCACCACAGTTTGAACCCTGATGTCTAAACTGTAGTATTTTTTCCTTATATTTGCACTAAATTTGATGATTAAATTGTCTAATCTCAGAGAACCTTTACAGAGGGCTTTTTTTTTTGAGAATATGCTCGCTTAGTTTATAACAACATAAAATATTTTACCAACTAGTACTTTTAGAAAACCCATACAGACTTCCAGGCACAATAGCATCCAAAGAAGATTACAAGCATAATGATTATGAGAGATGCCATATGGACTTTTGTAATTGTGCATCAAGTATTGCAGATCTGTGAATTAATGCCGTCTCCAAAAACACGGCAGTACATCACTATGCAGTAAATAGAATGATGCTTTCAGGGTATGTTAGGAATCAAAAGGAAGTATCTGAAGGATTAACTAGGTGAGTAGAAGTACTACATGCTGTGGATAT
>VYZS01073427.1:0-10458 GCA_013400695.1 Neodrepanis coruscans
CCTCCTCCTCCTCCTCCTGGCTCTTTCTCGTATCTTATGACATGCCAGAAGTTGAATAATGGTTTAATTTAGCTCATATGAATATATCTTAAGCTGTATCTGTAATGAAATATTGTAAAGTTAGGGCAATTCAGAGTATTAATAGAAAACGGTACTATGCTAAATAGAACTATATTAAATCACAGATTGCTGGTGAAGAGAATATATTTTAATCCTAGGAACCTCAAATACTCGATTCCTGTGCTGTATCTGTCATCTATTATCTGTGAAACCAAGTCTGGACTGTTGGGTTTGCTTGTGGGAGGGCTTGACTTCTCCCTTCAGATGGAACCACACCAAGAAATCACGCTCTTTAATTTAAATGCAAGTTCAGCTAAATTATTTCTGTTTCCATTTAGCCTCCTGATAGAGTTGAGGTTCTTCAATAGTTATCTACTAACATTTTCCTTTGACATGTGACAGATTTTTAGAGGTACTCATTTAGATATTTTAAATAAAGCTCTAATGGTAATTTTAATAAATTCATATTAATCCAAGGACATGTTTTGTTGCCCAGGGATTTCTGATAATAAATGATACGCTGTGTAGCAGAAATGTCCAGTCAGCATTTTATATGTAGAAAGTCTGTGCTATAGTCTACTGCTGTTGATTGGGGGAAAACTATCCTGCAAAAATGTCCTTAGGCTGATGTCTTTGGAGTCAAATGAAGATAGATATGACATTATATCCCTTCTTCAATCACTCCTGCAAAACTTGGTATTTATTTCATCTAGTTGTGAGGGTCCTGTCACCACTGCATAGAAGGTCTCTGACTGAAATTTCTGCACACACCATGGTTATGCACAGGGTGTGGATTTTCCCCTCCAGTGTTTCTGATTATTTTGGTTGTTAATTCTGAGCCTGAACCAATCCCTTGTGCTCCTTTTATCTGGATGATAATTCCAAGGAATGTTGACAGATTAAATGTCAACACTATTGCTTAATACTGTTATTTTTCTTTTCAGATATGCTGGCAAAAGGGCAGGATTTTAGCTGTACTCCTTTGTGCATTAGGTTTGGTGAAGTACTTGTGGTGGTGTTTAAGCTCTGAGTATTTGGCAACAGGTCCCTTGGTGCCTGATAGCCAAGCTGGTGTAGCTTTTGTAGCTTTATCAGGTGTCTGTCACTCACCACCTCAGTGCATACAGTTCTTTGATGTGCAGCTATGAGGAAAGCAAAGTGGAGCCTTTTTCCCCCAAGGCTAAACTCCTTTTAGCATTCCTAAAGCCTCCCATCCTCACTGTTCATCTCAGTGTTTCATCTGTGTTCTCATAGTGTTCTTCCACCTTGGATACTTGGCTGGGACTCTGAGAATTAATCAGTGTGTAAGTGATTAAGATCACCTAAGCAGACTTAATGTGCTCGAGAATTTAATTCCCATTGCTAAAATGCATCCATCAATAGTTCTGTTAAGTAGTATTCCAAACACAAGGAATCACACAGAAGTAGATTATTTTGCAGTAAAAAGTTCTGGGTCATCATTTTAAATCATATTCAGTGAATGAAGCAAGCCTAATGTTTCTACCTTGTAGTTTATCTGAAGGCTTGTGTAGAAGTTTCTCTTTAAAAATTATGAGTTGTGCAGATTGCATGTATGAAAAATCTATTTGACTTTATATATGAAAAATAAGAGGAATTTCTTTATATACGCACTACATAGGACAAAGTTAAATCCAGTGCAAGATTCTGTTTACAGGAGATGGCAGATTCTTTTCATGAGCATTGACACTGGATTATATGTAATTTGATAGTTAGATCTTGTGTGTGTGTGTGTGTGTGAAATCCCTAATATTCTGTTGAAGTACTGCTTGATGGTCTGTTTATTGAAGTTCCTGTTCAGTCCATGGCATAGCATCTCTTTTCTGAACTCCAGCTACCAAACAGTGTTTCTATGACTGCAGAACCTGGCTCAGCAAGATTCATACCTCAGCACACCTAACCTTCAAATGTTTGTCAGTTTTTGTGCTTCTCAGCATGACTCAGAGCGAGTCAGTTTTTCTTAAGAACTATATCTGGCCATTAGGTCTTTTCTTGGGAAGTCAATGTCTGTATTTGTTCTGGAACCTTTCCAGACATGCTGTGAGACTTCTTGTCTTGATTTTTGGAAGAGGTAAATTTCAGATTATGGTTATGGCTTTGTATCACACCACATAAATTGTTTTGTTGTTTGGTGTTTTGTTTTTTTTCGTGCATTGCATAACCAGTACTGAGGTTTTTTCACGTTTTTCAAAGAGTAACAGAAGTTCAATCATGTAATTGTTCAGAGTATTGGGAACCTGAGATAGCTTGAAGATGCTGTCACACAGATGAATGAATGACACAGGACACCCTGACTTTCACTTGTTACAAAGATGGTTGCCTCACTGGTTCTGCATTGTCACTGTAGATCCAGCACAGTTTACCCATTTTGGCTGAGTCCTGAGGCTCCTTCTACCAAGAGCCACTCAGTTGGATCTGCTCTCTATTTTTAAAATGCTTGAGATTCCTCATGAGCTGGGTGGCACATGGTGTTGCACATGGGTATTTGAGTGCCTCTGTCTAGCATCAGCTTGGATCAGGAAAGACCTTCCTGAGCAGCAGCTTCCCAAATCTAATGTGGCTTTATGACCTTAAAGGTGCAAGTGTTGCACTGCTAGGTTTTCCTGGTTTTGCACTGTAGTCCAGTGTATGGAGCTGGTTTGGAGAGAGCTGTAGAGCTGTTTCTTTGTATTCGAGATCATATAAAGATGGCAAAACCACTTCCAGATCTGAACCAGCACCAAAAGCTGTTTAACATGGTTTGTGCAGTGCTGTACTTGAGCCAATAAACTTTGTAATAGTAACCTCTGAGCTATACACAGTTTGTCCCTGGCACAATTAATGTGCAACTAAAATCACCCTGTACAGATGGTTAAGTGATGGCTGTTGTGTTGAGTGTTGGCTGTGCAGAAACGGAGCTGACATGGATATTAGACTGGATCAGATGTGCTTTGCCCACACATCAGGGTTCCCAAAATCCAAACAGCTGAGTTTCTTTTCCTTTTGAATCAAGTAAGCACAAAGGATTGACTTTGCCTCCCAAAACAAATTTATTCCACTTCATTTCAGTAATGAGTATCAGCTTGGGCAAATAAAGTTGAGTTCATCATAATGAACAGGAAGAAGCATGAAATATTTAATTTAAATTTATATCAGGATTCAGATGTACTTCTAAATAGTCTCTTCAACAGTGTTTGGCCAATGGAGAATTTGAGTTGTTTTGACATAGAATGAAGATTTTACTGCTGTTTGGTAGAATAAGATTTATAATTTAACCAGGTTTTAGTGCTCTGGAGTAAATACTGAGCCACGGAGCTAAGACCATTTCTAGTTTTGTATCACCTGATGTGTTTATGACTTACTCAAACCAAAGCCTCTGCACTTACACAGTAACAACAGCAACTTCAGTGTTTGCAGGGAATAACTGAGCTTTGTGTGGTGGAGGGATCAGAGACTTGGAGCTAAACTGATTGATTTTTGTTTTGCATTTCACAGATATGCAGTTGTGTGTCTAGGTGAAAATCCAAGGTTGACAATATTTTTGCAGCGCATGCGAAGTTCAACCACACTGCCACGGTTATGTCTGATGACCAAATGTCACCTGTCCAGTTCAGAGATACAGAAAATTACTTTCTAATGATCCAGGTCTCCATGTTCATTGTAGCAAGCTGAAGGTTCTGATTTCTTCATTTGATTTCTACCTGTGCAGGAAGAAAGGAAAAAACCTGTACCCCCCTAGAAACACCAATTTGCCCAGAATTTCTGTTTTTACTGTGTAGACTATATGAAAGATTATATATATTTATTGACTGCCAAGTTTCTGTAATACTCATGCTGGTTTTGCAGGAGAATACCTGAAGAAAAGCAAGATAAATCTACACTTTTGTAAAAGCAGTAGAGGGCCAGACACTCAGCATTTTGCTACAACCCATCAGTTACAGGAGAGTTGCAGTTTCATAGTTTATGACATTGATCAGTGAACTCACATGAACTTCAACCTTGAACTGTCTTTTTCTCTGGGCTTGTGCTAACATGGTCAGACACTTTCTCCTTTGGCCTGATCCTGTAACCTGCAGAGCTTCTCTCCAGTGAGAATGATCTTGTATTCTGTGTCTTTAAAAAGCAAAAACCAAAATTATTTATGTGCTCCAAAAGAATGGTATGGAAGGCAAGCTGTACAAGATGTACACTGTACAGACAGTGCTTTGACCAAAAAATATCTCAGAGTTACCAAATTTGTTGCACTATAAGTTTAAAGATACTTGATTTTTTTTTCCCCTTTCTAAAAGGGAACTGTGAGGTTTGTCAGGCAAAGACCTTACTCCTGCTATTCCTGAAGAGTGTGAATATGTAGAGATCAGCATAGTGCCCCAGGAATTGACCATTCTCATAACAGTACATCACAGATTATGGTTTGGCTGGGAGAAAATCAAGACCATTTCAGTAAGTCAACAAGGGTGTTTGTAACTGTGTCTGGAGCTGTGAGACTGCATGAGGAAGCAGGGCTGTTCTGCTAAGTCATCTCAGCTGTATGGAAGGAAATCCAGCATAGAGAGGCAGGATCATTTCTGCTCACTCAGAGCTGGTGCAGGCAAACTGCTGCTGGACTGAGCTATGCCTTGTGCTTCTCCTGTGCAGAGGCTGAAGCACTGTTGTCTAGGAGAACACCTTTGAAATCAGGGTCATCCTCATGGGAATTTATATTTAGGTTTGTATTTTGTTGCTTCTTAAGGTAAAAACTAAGGGAAAAGGGTTGACTTTAGAATATGAGCCTAAGCTGATAAGCTGATAACAAGCAAAAACTGACTCAGGTGCTTAAATTTCAGATGTTAGGAGTCTGTGGAATTGAGCAGGATTAAAATTGGCATGTTTGGTGAATAATTACAAAAATGAAGTTGTGTGTGTATGCAGTCATTTGAAGATTTCTTTTTGATGTCTCGAACTCAAATATATCTGAAAAAAAAAAGTTGTTTCTTTTAAAATGGTCTTACACAATATTTGCACTGCGGAGGGATCTTAAAATCTCTGTGGACTGATGTACGTGAAATGCAGAGTCACTGGAGCAGCAGACAGTCTCAGAGCAGCAATCAGTGTAGGTGAGACACAGGTTTTGTCTGCTGTCCTGCAGTCCCAATCCATCATCAAAGCTCTCCACAGAACACAACCCTCAGCTGGTTGGCAGGCAGCCTCGGCTCCTGGTAGCCCCTTGGCCAGGGCAGTCTTCTGGGGCAAAGGCTGGGAGCCCCCCACAGAGGAGCTGCTGCTGAAACACGTGGACAGTTTTCTGCTCTCACTGTCCACATGGGAGAAGACTGCAGTTGCATTTTGTGGAGAGCTTAATCCCATTAGTGTGCACGGAGCATGGCCTAGAAATGCGCTCTGGATGTAAGCAAAGGAATGCTGACGGGCTGCAGTCAGGCTGTGGGCATGCACAGAGAAAAATTAGAGACATCAAGAGGTTTTTGGGTTAAATGAATAGGCACCTACTACGTTATACAGAGTTTTCTATAAATGGTACATTTGGATTTAGGTAGTTGTTTGTGTTTGGTTTTTTTTTTCTATTAGACTCCACAGAGCTTTGTCCTAATTTTAATGTAGTGCTTTGTCATTAAACATGAAGTGGAAACTGTAGGTTGGAGCCCACTGTGGCAGGGTAAAATAAGACAGGGATGAACTTTATGCATCAATTTTAATACAGATCAGACTGATGGATAAATTAATAAAAAAATTACCTTAAATTATGATGCACTACAAGAGGTGCTGAGAAGTGTAAGAAAAAGCTGCCTGTGCCTAGGAGGGAGAGAGATGGCAGGTATTTTGTGTGACAGCTTGTGCTGCATCAGGAACCAGTGTGGGATCCCAGTTTGAGCTATTTGATTGCACCTACCTAACAGATACCCGTAGGGTCTGGCTTTACCCTTTCACTGTGACGACATTTGGAGAATTTGTCAGACTGATAAGTTGCACTGAGCTGAATTACAGCATGGCCTGCTGCACACAGGATTTCCTCGCCAGTTTCTCCCCTCCTACTGGTTTGCCGAGCTCCCTGAATTCAGTTTCTGCCTGTAGTCTCATTTCTTCCTCAGTGTTCTCAAGAAATGAACCACGTAATTGGAACACACCCCTGAAATCCACACTTGTTTATAGCTAGTCTTTTCTGTAGTGTCATTAGCAAGGTATCTTTTATATTTCTCTCTCTGTAAATTTGATCCTGAGATCTCAAAGTTAGTGGAAAGAGGAGTGAGATTTTAGATTGCTGATTTTTAAAGGTATGATTTTTGTGTCTAAACAGCACTGAAATTGGGATGAAAAAATAATCATATCTTGTGCAGCATGTATTTTTAAACATGACTATGAGGTAATTTTTAGGAAAAAAAAATCTGGCATTTAGCTTATCAGATAGTAATTAATAAACATTCCACAAATATTTGGGGAAAATTGTGGGCCAATGAACCCAGTGAGATGAATAATTTGTGTCAAATCCTTGGTGTCAAATGAAATGTGAACCTTTTCACAGCCCTTGTTAATTTTGCTATATTGAACCAGTCCCTTCCTCACATTTTAATTTTCCATTCACTTTGTCTTTCTGCTTATCCTCATGTTTTCATTTTCCATTGACTTCGTCTTTCTGTTTAATGCACCCATTTTGCTGCTTCTTGTGAGTTTCTTCTTGCTGGGGAAGCAGAAGTTATCTGATACATTTTTTCTCTGCAGATACCGTCTTCAGTCTTTTACACAGTAATGTTTTCTCTCTTTTATAAACTGATCATAGTGGGTGAAATTAATTCATATTACTGTTGAGAGGATTTATTTCTATGTCACTTTATATTTATTCATGTTTTTGTATTATTCAGTCACCTAATTTACACCGCCACAAAGATCTGCAATTGGATTCCAATTAAAAGATTTAAATTTAGAAGACTTTTGAGATTTAAATAACAGTTTACTGATGTGTCCAATATTTGCTAATATTGTCCAATATTTGCTAATCCCAAAGGTCTTTTTTACAGAGAGAATGGAAATGCAATACTGGAAATTTGAGTGGGAAATATCTGGGTATGTAGCTCAGTCAACAATGTTCTACTTGATGGTTAAATACCAAAGAGCCAAAATTTTTCTCAAAAAGAAAAATATTCAGAGGACAATGAGGGTCAACTAACTGCCATGGAGCAATGGAAAAGAGTAGGAGTGTAGTTAAAGACTGAAAATGAATGATCCAGAGGACAACAGTGGGAATATATATGTAGAAGAATGATCAGACATCCTTGTTTATGCAAACAGTGCTGGAGTCGTCTTCCACACCCCTCCTATAAGTGGGTGGACATGGGTAATGGATATGGACAGGTTCTCAGGAGTTCCACTAGATCAGGAAATCCACAGAGGAGTTGTGTCCCAGTGCATGTGTCAAGTCACACTGTGGTACAGTGGTGTTCTGGATTCTGATTATCAGCATCTCTTCTAGCATATCTGCTTTCCAAGGGAGGCACTGGAGATTATTTAGTATGATGTGCAAGGCAGGGTCCGGCCAAAGAGGACAGCTATGAGGTTCCATATATACATTTCATTATGAGAGCTTCAGATGCACTCATGAGGTGGTATGGCTCCAGATTCAGACCTGAGAATTAGACGATATTCCTGGATGGAATGGTGTAGTCTCTAAAAACATTATGTTTTTTTAAGCTGGTAAGGGAAAAGGTGAGCTGAAGTCTTGGGAAATCCTGAGTCAATTTTTTTCCCTCCATTTTCTGTTGGTTCTCAGGCAACTCAAACTCTGTGATAATTCACAGAGCTGTCTAGGTTGGAAGGGACCTTGGAAAAGCTCTAGTCTTAACTGCTGCTCAAAGCAGGTCAATAAGGATTTCAGACAATATTGTTCAGGGATTTGTTGTGTCAGTTCTTGAAAATTTCTGAGGACGTAGGTTCTCCCATGTCTCCAGACAATTTGTTCCAATGCTTAATTATCTTCCTAGTGATTTTTCCCCACCATATCCATCTAGACCCTTCTGTAGGCACTGTAAGGCTGCTATTAAGTGCTCCCTAAACCCTTCTCAGGCACATAGAGTATGTGTGATCTGATAACATTGGATGAGTCAAGATTTCTCAGGAGGTACTTGCCTCAATCCTCTTCTAAGGAAAAGACAGTTCTGTTTTTCTCTCCCCTTTAAACAGGAATGAGGCAAAGGAAGTGTATTTGAAAAGCCATGGTGGTAAGGCAAAGCTCCTGGTGACTGGAAAAAAGGAAACTTCTCTCTGAATTTTAAAAAGAGGAGAAAGGAAGACCCAGGAAATCACAGGCTGGGGAGCCTCACGTCTGTGCCTGGGAAGATTATGGAGCAGATCTTCATGGAAGCAATGTTCAGGCATTTACAAGGCAAGAAGTGATCTGAGACAGACAGCATGGCTTCACTAAAAGCAAGTCATGCCTGATCAATGTGGTGAATCTGCAAGCTTTGAACCAGTGGTTGCAGAGTTTCAGAGCTCCTCACTCTGTGTCAGAGCACTAAATAAAGCTGGGTCATCCATAACTTCGGAGTTTCCTGGAAGCCCAAGCATGCTCTAGCCTAAAAGAAGTATGGGAAACAAGCAAGTTAAGGTTTTATTTTAAATTCTCTTTCTAATAAGAAACTATCTAAAGCCTATATGTATTAATGAGATGTGTTATTTCTAGATACTTAGTCTTTCCTTCCTGTTAAATCAGAAAATTACCCAACGGCTTGCTTAGATAATGCAACACTGTTGCTCAGATAATGCAGGCTGTTTGGAACCCAGAAAACAGTGGTTCCTGTCATCACAACCATGGATTATGTAAGACCTTGAATGTTATGCCAACAGGGAAGGATGGTGGCTAAAGTGCGGTACATTAATCCCTTTTCCCCGTTTTACTGTGCACAGACAGCAACCTCTTCATGACTCTCTTCTTGAGTGAGCTGATTGAAAGACCCTCAGAGGAGGAAATGTAAATTACAACTGCAGGTGTCCCCCTTGAAGGACACTACAAGCCATATAAATACCTTCAAGCAATTTCTGCAGTCACTATTTCCTCTGATTGTTGACTTCAGGTGAAAGTAATTCAGAACAGTTCTGGTTCAGGAGGTGAACCCATGATGGTAGGACAAGTCTGTATGAGCAAAACACACTGAAATTCCTCTCCATATAGATATTTCTGTGAATACTTTTGTGATTTATTCATGTATAAAAGACTGTGGTGAAATTTCCGATCTTCATCTGAGTTATCTAGAAAAACAGTTTTCATTATAAATGCCTAGGGAAAACCTGGACTTCTTTTTGCATCTTCTGAACAAGATCTGTCAGTTAACACAGAAGGAGCATGACTGAAGTTCTTTAATCTGCTTCAGCTCTGGTCTGCATGACTCTACCTGGCAGTCAATGGCAACCATGCAAGAATAGATGTTCCAATTTTTATGTTGGAATATAAGCTTTTACCTGTTTCATACATGGTGATTACATACAAGTTAGCTGTCTCAATAGGGAAGGTTGAGGCCTTTTTTCATTCTCGGTTATGTTGATATAAAATAGGCATAACCATAATGAAATAAGTGGTAGTTACTGCAATGTAAAACAGGTGTAATGATGTAAGAATTTTGAAAATTTAAGCTGAAACTTTCTCCTCTTCTGGTTTAAGTAAAATGGATTATTCGATGTGAACTCTGATTCAAAAGAAGCAAAAGACTTCATTAGCACAACACCTCAAAATCTCTTTTCTTTCTAATCCGTGTTGGGTTTTTTAAATCATAACAATTAAATGCTTCAAAGATCAATAAAGATCTGCATCATTAACAAACTTCTTTTAACATATTGGATAAAATCAATTTTTCAAATAATTAATAAACCTGCTGTGTGTTATGTTAGTGTGACTGAATATCGAATCAATGTCAAGCCTGTCGTGTTTAATCTGATTAGACTCACCAGGACTGGATTTCTCAGAATTAAAAACACTATCAGGAGAAGTAGTATAATCTTATCTTTTATGAACTAGCCGGAGGACAAGACAAAAGGTATTTTCTGGTGTTAAATGGACTGTATTTTTACTTTACAAGTATCAGTCACTGATTATTTAGGCCATTATCAGAAGCTCTTACATTACAGAATGAAATGAAAAGTGTCCACATCCCTATGTTTTCATGTACAAATTTGTAGAAGCCCAGAAGATAAGGGACTGATGTGTATGCTCAAACACTGATAGCTGGATGGCTGTGGAGCCAACTACAGATTGTTGGTAACAACAGCCAAGGATGGTTGGTAATAACCAAGGATTGTTGGTAATAACATACTGTGAAAAGAACAGTACGTGGCTGGGGAAGGGCGCAATGAGGAGACAGGGCAGCACTTTTCCAGGAGAAATGTCCTTGCTCTAGTTCCTAGAGATAAGCACAACACAGT
>VYZS01073427.1:10665-21393 GCA_013400695.1 Neodrepanis coruscans
AAAAGGGTACAGTAAAGAGGAGCTATACATATATAGACACACATGCTCAAAAAAACACATCCCAGCAGTGGCACAAACAGCTCTGTTCAGAGTTTTACCACTAAAGGCTATATAGCTACATTCAGGCCTGACGTTCTCTCATACAGGGTCATTTTGGCTTTCTATCATGATATCTGAATTTTGTATTGTCTTTCTAAGGGTAATCATGACTTTGTATTTATGTATATCAAATGATTATTTAGGCCATTATCAGAAGCTCTTACATTACAGAATGAAATGAAAAGTGTCCACATCCCTATGTTTTCATGTACAAATTTGTAGAAGCCCAGAAGATAAGGGACTGATGTGTATGCTCAAACACTGATAGCTGGATGGCTGTGGAGCCAACTACAGATTGTTGGTAACAACAGCCAAGGATGGTTGGTAATAACCAAGGATTGTTGGTAATAACATACTGTGAAAAGAACAGTACGTGGCTGGGGAAGGGCGCAATGAGGAGACAGGGCAGCACTTTTCCAGGAGAAATGTCCTTGCTCTAGTTCCTAGAGATAAGCACAACACAGTCCAGTGCAAGTACAGGAATAAGACAAGAAATGAACATGGACTGTAGAGGGGGAAAAAAACTACCTAAGACTCCCGAATCACATTTCCAGAAAGGTCTGAAAGAGTGGACTGTGCATGATATATAATTTGCATAGAAAGCAAGAAACCTGTCTCCAGGGTGGGCAAAATTATCTATAAAAGGTGCCCCTACCAAACCCAGGCAGTGTCCCCAGGACCCTGGACACCCCAGCGTCTGGATTTATGCTGAAATCACCAGAAGTGATGACCTCTTTCTCCTTTTCTTTTTTTTCTTTCTCTCCCTTCCTCTTTAATTCATCTCTTTCTTTCTCTCTTCCCTATTATCTTACCCCTTTATACAAAACCCACTTCTGTGCACTTACATAAGATGTCAGGGACTAACATCCTAATTTGCATGCCAAGTATGTAATTTACTAATAAAACTTCATGAATTTTGTGGACCCTCTGACTTGTCATTTCTTTTAACACCAACATCTGTGAATTTTGGGTGCTCCCTTCCTATTAAGGGTGGGACATCGCAAAATTGTTGGAAGGTTTTGCTGATGCTGTCAATGTAGTTGTATTTTGAAAACATACCTTTCTTTAATGTAGGTTGATTACATACATTCATGCTTAAATGCCTTCTAATGTACTTCACACAGATTTTTTTAATAGGTTATTTCTCCAAGAATTGAAATTTTACATTTTTCTGTCTCCTGCTATAGGCAGATCAGAAGCCCAAAGAGATTTGAGATGAAAAGAATTTATACTCTACGGGGGTTTTTATTGTGTTTTTTCTATCTTACAGAGCCTTACAGTTTTGTGGGTTGGTTTTTTCTCTTAAAGTAAGAATATTAATCCACCAACTGAATAAATTTCCCATCTCTTCAGTGTAATTGGAAAGAAGGTCTTCAGGTTATTTTTCACATGTAGTCAAACACTGCTGTATGGTTTTGAAAATTCACTTCAATTCAGAGAGAATTTCCAAGTATATGAGAAATTTTGATCAATAAGATGGTAATCAAAAAAAATATGTTTTGTACATCTATATCAGTCAACCCTCCCAAGATCTTAGGGCCTTTTGAACACTGAAGGAATGAAGCACATAAAATATATCAAATATGTAACTTATTATTTTAATTTAATAAATTGGGAAATCAAGGCATAAAATTTTGTAACCACTTTTTAAATGCCTGCTGGGGTTTTCTGGGGCAATGACTTTGTCCCAGGCTCTGGATTCAGGACAGTTCACAGCATTTGATTTTGTTTAAGGCTTGAATTTTGTCATCTGCAAGAGTTACCATTTCTCGTGGAGTCTTTGTCAATGTGCATACCTGATCCTCTGATAACTCCACATTGTGTTCCTCCATGACCAGTATCACAGCTTAGAGAAGGACCCACTTAGCACTTGCTGCCGGGGCCCATTGACATGGGCACTGCATTTTGCTAATGTTTGCTATTATTCCTTCTGAGGGTTTTTTTTACTGTTATTTTTTCTATTTTTATTCTTTATGCAGTTTAAGTTTAGGGTTTTTTTGTTTGTTTCTTGCTTATCCTCAAAGACAGATGTTCCAGACTTCATCCTCCTACAGAAGGAAGAAATGAGGTCTAGAAATGACAGTGTTTGTGTGAGGTTATGCTGAAAGAGGGGGCTCAGGTTTTGCCTCCAGGAGGATTTCCTAGCAGTAGTGCTGGAAGGGAATACTTACTAGCAGCATGTTGGTTCAAGATTTAGGACACTAAGCCTGTGGTTATGGGCTTGTCAAAAATGATCTCAGCTAAGATGATCAGAGCCCCATCCAGCCCAGCCTTGAACACTTCTCTGGGCAACCTGTTCCAGTGCCTCACAACCTGTTCCAGTGCCTCACCACCTTCACAGTGAAGAATGTCACCATTTTCTGCTTTATGTGCCCAGAAATGTGCTCCAAGAAGCTTCACTCCATGAATTCTCAAGGGCTTGCAGTGAGGGTGACCACGCCCCTTTTGAAGATGAGTGTAACATTTGCCTTTCTTCACATGTTGGAGACTCCAACCTTTCAAACATTACAGTGGCCTCACAATAATGTTGGCCAGTTTTCTCAGCACTGTTGAGTGAAGTCTGTGTGGTCCTATGGGCTTGGTTGGATTGGCTTCTAACAAGTCATCTCTTCCTTTACTGCTGGTAGTTCTCCTCTTTGAACCCTGCTTTTCAGCCTAGGTGCCCAAGAGACCTTGTAAGTGAGGGCTGAGGCAAAGAAAGCTCTATGTAGCTCAGTTTTTTCAGTGTCCACCATTACTAAATAACCTATTGCATTCAGCAATGGTTCCATATTTTCCTTGTTCAGTCTTCTATTAACAATTAATGGTAGAAACACTTATTGCCCTTCACATCCTCTCTAAGTTTCAACTCTCCTTGAAAGGAACTTGGCTTTCCTAACCCCGTCCCTGTGCAATCTTCCTTAATTCTTTCTTTGTTGCCTATCCCAGCTCCCACCTCTTTTATGCTCTTGATTGCACCAGTTTCAGTCATGAGTTTGCTATTTGTATTATCCAGTCTCCTCATGCGTTTACTTGACAGCTTGCATATTGCACTTGAGCTTGGAGGACGCTGTACTTAAGGCCTTGGCAGCTTTCCTGAACAATTTCATACTTCAGAGCTGTTTCCCCTGAGATTCTACCAATCAGTTGCCTGAAAAAGTCAGTTTGATCTCTTAAAGTCCAGGGTCTGTACTGTCTTACTTACCTTCCTGACTCTCATCAAGATCTCAAACCCAATGTTTCATGATCCCTACAACCAAGGGTACCATTGACAATTACATCCCCAACTAATTCTTCCTTCTTTGTCAGTGTCAGATCCAGCTTATGTCACCCTTGTTTGGCCTGTTCAGTTCCTCTATAAATAATTTATCCCTGGCATACTCCAAAATTCTCCTGTATTGCTTACATCCCACTGTGTAGCCCTTGCAGCAGATGTCAGAGAGGCTGAAATCCCCCCAACCAGCATTGTCATCTATCCCATAGGAAAGCTCCATACATCCAAACTGTCTCTTCACATAGAAGAGAACGCTCTTGTTCTCTTCCTTGCTGTCATTCCTGAAGGGTTTCTATTCATCCCTCATTGCAGCTGTCATACAAACTATGCAACCACATCTCAGTTGTTCCAGTTATTGTAGTTCTGCATGTACTGCTGTAAGTCCCACTTGGTTTCCAGTACCAACCTGTATTTCCTCATTTAACTGTGGGTAATAATCTCTGTTTCCCAATCTTTGTTGTTTAAAGCCCTTCTTACTAGGATGGACAGCCTTTTGACAAAGAAGTTCCTGCCCAACTGCGAGATGTATCCTGTCACTCCCCAGCAAGTGAACAGCAAGTGTGGGAAGTCTTTGCAACCAAAGGCATCATCTGCTTTCCTAGAGGACTACCTGAATCAAAAGGAGGTGCTCAGTTTACTTACTAATTAGAGTTGATTATAAAGACTGAGCAGAGAAGGGCATTTCCCATGATGTCCCTCATATACTGTGCATAACCTGACTCTTCCTTTCCCTCCCCTTGCCTGTGCTTGTTCAACTCTCTGCTCTGTGATCTGCTGCTGAGCTGAATGTGTTGAAAGAGCCTTGCAACTCCGTGGCCTCATCCTCTTACAACATAGGCAACATACAAACAAGTATCTCTGAGGCTTCTCATTCCACTGCTGAAAATGTAGACATTGAGGGCACTAGAGGGAGTGGATATGAGCAGTGCCTTGTACTGTGTATTTCCAGAAATCCACAGGGATTGATACACAGATTCTCTCCACAAGGTTCTCAGGTGGAGAGACACTGGCTGCTGCCATGCTGCCATGACTGGTCCTTCTGCCCAGGGCCTAGATACAGGGAGCCTGAATCAGAATTTCTCAGTTGACTTGCACCTGGTCTGCAATGGGAGCACCACTTCCACTAAGTTTGTGCCTGTTCATCATAGAGGAGCTGGGTAGCAAGCAGCCACTCCTAATGAAGTGGTACAAGCAGTCCAAAGAGAGGGAACAGGTTTGATAAATCCTTTAAGACCATTCAAGTGCATGCTTTGTGAGCCTCCAAATCCAGTTTCCTTTTTTCGTGGAGTAACCATCAGAGCCAATGAGTTTTCTGCCATTAAAAAAAATTTTCCTCAGACTTCTGTTTCAGTGACACTTTTTGTACTAGAGAAGTCATTTATTCTATAGGGATCCTATTGCAGCTTCTAGGTCCTCTGTTGCTAAAGACATCAACCAGACCCATGTGCAGCAGGTGGATGAGGTTTGTGGTGTGCATTAGAGATGTGCATGCCATTTGGGTGCAATGCTCATGGAAGGGCTCTTGAGCCTCTGTGCAGTGAAGACATGCCTGATAGAGTTCCACAGCAAAACAGCAATCTCCTATTTCCCACTAGCCACCAGTGAGACATAGCAATTTGACAGCAGCTGTCTTGGCCCAGTAATTCACTCCAGAACATGTAGTAAACACATACTGCAGAGCTACCCAGAGAGAAACATATGTTCAGCTGAACATTTGTTTTCTATAACACTGAAAGACCTGACATAGCCTGAAACCTGCTTTGAACTACAGAAAGTCTGTAGTGGGGAAATTAGGCAGTAAGTAAAATCTGAGCCAGATCTTTTGCAGCACGTGCCTTGTAATGGGAGTACAATGAATCTGTACTCCTTGTACTCCTCAGGTACTAAGAGGAGAAGTATTTATATCAGGTTGGACACTCAAGGTCAGAATTTGTTGGGGATGATGGATGTAAGAGCTCCACCTGCACTAGAGTTAAGTGTTCTCTTATAGCAGGACATTGCTCATATGCAGCCATGAAAATGCTTTCCTTCCCCTGTGAATGCAGAGGTTCGAATTCCTTGAAGCCAAGGTATGACAGCCTCATCAGCTAGCAGTCCACAGGTCACAGCTTCTTAACTCACTCCAGAAAAATGCAATCTCAGACTAATTAAACAGACAGCTGCAGCCTTTCACAAGTTGCAGTAACATTGCCCTTTGCTGTTTCCATGGCTTTCCAAGACTTTAGCCTAGCCTGTATGGATACACTGAAATTAAACAACCCTTCACTTCCCAGGTTTTTACATGTATAATGATGTGCAATGAAAATGTAATTGGGAATTTCAAAGCCAAAAGAAAGTTTAAGGAAAAAAAGAAAAGAAAGGGACTGCAGAAGGAATGAGGAAGACAGCTTGTATTTAAAGTTACTTTATGCCCTTTTATCTATCAACATTTGCACAGGAGTTCTGAATCAGATTAGTCTTTGTACAACTATCTCCAAAAGAGTTGGATTAATTCCAGATATTTATTATGTGCCAAAGCACCTACAGACGAGAACAGGTTACCAGAGATCACCTACATGTGTCCTCAAGAAATCTCCATTCCCTTGGCTTTGGGAGAACATATGCAATAAACCTTAGTTGTTGAATATCTGAATGCTGCTTTCATCTGATGTCTGAGAGGAACAGGTAAAGGTTGAGCATCTTTAAAGGAATTTCAGAAAACAGATATTCATAATTTGGCAGACTCTATCTCAATTTACTGTATCTGTCAGATGAAAGCTACATGTGTGACAGTAATTATGCTGGGGTAAACATCAGTAATCTGACTCCCTCTGAGAAATCTTGGTGGTGTGATTGTAGAAGTTTTCAACTATCTGGAGTAGTGAGACCTGTATAATGTATATATATTTAAATATATTTTAAATTATATATTTGTTTTAATAAACCTGTATTTATTCACCTATCTATATATGAGATAAATTACACATAGGAATTCAGTGGTGATACTATTGCCATAATAGTAAAAATAATGCAGAATGTTGCAGGTTAACTGACCTATGTATTTTATTTCTGCCTGATGAGGGGACAGAATTTGTACTAATGGTGACATTTTCATAGTCTGCAGCATCTAATATTACAGTACAATGTATCTATGACTCAGACCCTCTGGCATACTACATAACTTAGGTTTTATGTGAAATGTTTCCCAATGTTTCATTTTCACATCAGTATTTGTTCTTTTATCCAGAGATGTATCACTCAGACATCCTGTGTCTGTGATTAAGGGGATCTTTGGCTATCACATCTGCTGACAGCAGAACTGACTGCCTTGGCAATTGTGTAATAGTAGCATTTTATTTCCACTTTCAATTTACTCCAAGTAGGATTACCGATCAGCATTAAGTGCCTGGCCACTGCAAACAGCATTCCTTAAGAATCTGCCATGGCTTTCTTCACTTAAAAGCATATTCTGAAAAGAATTTTTAGATTTCACAGTGCACAGCACAGCAAAATCTGAGGGTATTTGAGGACTTTATAACTGCTACCAGAATTGACACTGTTCTTTATAGATTTAGATAAGTACAAATAAAACTGTCAGAAATTATTTAGATCAATTAAGTGAATTATAGCAAACATTGTGCCTTCAGATGCAGCAGTATTGGTGTGAAAAGCAATCGGGTGTGAAAATTCCCAAATCAGCCAGCAGAAGGGAGAAGGATGGAGTCCACCCAAATGTCCTAGCTTTGCAGGCTGCCCCTTTACACTTAAACCTCTCTTAATCCTTTCCCAAAATGGGCACAGCTGGAGCAGGCGTGGACAGCTCTTACATGATGTAAGGAGACTGTTTTTCCAGCTCAGAGTGTATCTACACAGAGGAATTGTTTGAGACACTTTATGTAAGCTTCAGTGGTCCCAGATTTCTGTTTAAAGCATTTAGAGGGTGGTAGCTACATGCAGTCTGACTGTAGGCAGGGCTTGGATTTCCATTCTGCAATCTCAGCAGATTTACTGTTACAAACACACACATACACACACACAAACACACACACACACACGACAATTACAGGACTGAAACTTATCCTAAGGTAGGAACACCCTCCAATAGACATCAGGCTGTCAAGTTTCCTCCTTGCAATGCTCTCTGAGAGATGGACAGAGAATTTCTTTTCAGATCCCCTTCATTTATCAGATAAATAAACAAACATGTCATAATCATAATCAAAAAGCTGATCTCTGATAATAGTTTTCTCTATTTCTGAGATGGTTACTATAGTTTCTAACTGAAGTGAGCCTGTTGCTGATAGTCAGAGTTAATCCTTAGGTTTATGCTTTTGGGGATATACTGAGCTTCTGAGCTGTACATCTCTCAGAGGGAGTGCTATAGAGATATTTTAGTTACCATGTCTCATGCAAGACAATATTGCACAAATATTTAGTGAACGTTTGTTTACATTAAAAACTATTTTTAAAAAATCTTATAATAAGGTAACTCTCACAGGGGCAATCAAGCCCCTCAGAATGGGGCAATAGGAGTCCCCACTGAAATGGCTGTACAAGTTCTTGATTGCAAGCTGTCCCACCATCCTGCATGTCTATCCATCCCTGTTACCACACCTGCTGCAATGGGTAGATGTCGCCAGGCTTTATGTAGCATCAGTTCGCAGTGGTGACTTGCCTGGGGTAAGCCCATGACCTACTGTCTGCCAGAAACTTTTCCAGCCTGCTCTGAAGTAAGTGAAAACTTACTTATACTTACTTATATTGTGGAAAACACACCCATGGGTGATCTGTGACAGAGCAGGGACACACAGGAAGAGAGTAACAAAGGCCATGGCATGCAGTGTGGTGGAAATCATTACACAAAAAGTGTCAGGAATCACAAATAGCAGCCCAGTAGAAACAGCTGGGCAGCAAAAAACTATCACAAGCTCTGCTTCCACTTTCCCACATCACCTGTACCATTGCTACATGAGTTTTGATGGAGTAATTGTAACGGTGGCAAAAATAAGGGAAGTTGAAGCTGGGAAGAAGGAAGAATGGAGTTTCATGTTAAGTGTTTTTCTAGCTGTTTGTGATTTTTTTCTCTTGATATCCAAATCAGGGATAGAACCTTGTATGGCCTGGAAAGAAATTAAGTAAAATTTCCTAATTTTGTACTGTTTTATCTATGACAACTACATGAAAAAATCATTTAGATAACTGAGTACAAAAGACTGCTCTATATGATTATTTTTTGCATCTGCAGGAACATTTTGTACTGACTACTCACAAATGTTTTATCTACGTACAACTTGATCCCTTCTGCAACTACAGAACTGTGTAAGAATGTCAGGGACACCCCATCCAGGATATAAATCATCACATACACATTTTGACATACAAAGGAGATGAGCTACAGCAGGAGCTACTTGGGAGAATATGTAGAACTGTCTAAAATTTCCATCTAGATAGGTCCTGTGTGTCAATTACTGAATTATGGATGTGGCAAAGAGTTCAGACCTGTTTTCAAGGTAGTCTGTTGTCTCAAACCAGTCTTACTATCTCATCTGTGTTTATGACAAGCTGGGATGTTCCTGGACTACCCAGGGAATTAATGACTTCAGTGCACACAGCATGCAGAGAGGCACAGCCCTGATATTCACCTTTGCCATACTTATAACTATGGGACAGACTGAGTTTCATACTTAGAACTTAAGTCTGACAGCTCCTGCCACCTCAAGATATTGTCCTATATCAAGAATTTGGAAATCTCTGTTCTTGAATTACTAATTAAAGAATTTATTCAAATTAAACACACTTCCAATTAATTCTGGATCATACAATTTCCCATTAAAAAACTGTAACATTGTCCAAAGTAATCAAACAATGTTGCAGATAAGCTTTTATTTATCCAAACCCATGACTCAACTCTACCACTTGAAGGTAATCACTGGTCTCTGTCATATCTGAAGCGAGACAACCTTGTAATAAGTTGTAATTGAGTGTAAATTATTATGGCAACCATGACATTAACTTTAAGGTTTTCATTATCTTGGTATTTGCCATCAGTGGACTTAATTGTTTGCACGTTTTCATGAACTGGAGTACAGCAGGTATATTCATCAATCAGTCAAGGCTAACAGGGAAAGCAAGATGGTCTCACAAAGCCTCTGGAGATCACACTCTACGCATCTCTTTTGCAAAAGTAAATGAGGGATTGCCTCATGGCTCTGTTTCTTTTGCTCTCCAGGTCCCCAGAGACACTTGTCTTTCTGAAGTGCTGTTTTCCCCCATCCTCAAGAACTGTCCAGGCTTGCCCAGGCCAGCAGCACAGGACACTGAGCTGCTGAGGTCCTCTGAGCTCTGCTAGACCACAGCGTTCAGAATCAGTAGGTTTAATACAGACTTTGAGAAAGGTAGTGATTTGTCAAGAATTGCTTCAGGTAAGTGTTTCTGTTAGCAACACCACCTTATGCAGTCTCTCGTTACCTCAATAAGGAGAAAAAGGCTGACCAAGGGCCACATCTCCACAACACTGTTCACAGGCAGTTTAGCCTACATTTTACCAAATAAACAACTGTCAAATTGATGCAGGAGGCTTGAATTGGATTATAGTGTGACAAGGGATGGTTTGACACGGAAAAGAGAAGCAGCCACTCCCAGCAATCCCAGCTGTAGAGCTGCACCAGCCTCAGCAGTGTCTTGTTGCATCAACCAGCCAGTCTGTCAGCAGTTGCTGTAATATCACATCTAGTCTCCTCAAGTTAGGGAGGGAAAAAGAGGAAACCATATTGCAGAGGAAAGGTCTTTGAAATAGTTGAGAGAAGTATTTGATAATAGACTGAGGTCAGGACTCTCTGCATCTGAGGTTTTCACTTAAGGTTTAGGTTCCTAGGATCAAAGTATCATAACTCCCTCTGTGTGTAAGTGCACAGTGCCCAGCTGAGTGCAGCTTCACTCCCAACTAAACACCATGTGGTGGTTTTAGCACAAATTCAGCGATTTTGGAGCAGAGACTCTGAGAGAAGTCACAAACACACCCCCAAAATGAAGAAAACACACAAAAATCACAGTTTATTTTGCGCAAACACCAAAACCCGACAAATAAAGTGCAAAACAGACAAACAAATTAAATTTTTCCAGGGCCCGTGTTTGAGGTGAGGACGCTGTGGAGATAGTGCTTGTCTCTCTCTCCCTCTGAGCCCGGCTGAGAGACTCCGGGGTAGTTAGCAGGGAGCACGTGGTCTTAAGATCCCCTTGGCCATGAACCTCTGCCCGGTTTCGACTGAGGAAATAACTCAAGAAGATTACAAAAACCGCGCACCCCCCTCCCTCCCTCCATTTTAGCCCGAGGAGAGATTTAGTGCTGAAAGAGGGGAAAATGTGGTCTTTGGCCCCTGGGGAATAGCTGCAAGGTA